>JACCGJ010000303.1:32671-70268 GCA_013407085.1 Atriophallophorus winterbourni | reverse complement strand
TGACATTCAGTCTTAACATCGCTTCACCTGATAAGTATGTCTTTGATGCTAGGCGATCACCATTTGCCTATGAAGATTTCATGCTGCGTTTGCGATATTATATGAGCCGATTTCACTTAACACCCTTTGGCTTTAGGCTAAACCGTCTTACGTTCAGAAGGATTTAGCACATTGGCTGTTAGTTTTTTTCTGAAACAACATACTGAAGCAACTTCTTCACTCTCATAAAGGTGGACCGTTTAGGATAATTCAGCGGTATGCATGACACTGTCTCGATTGATAGAGTCAAATTGGCGTACTTAGACGATACAGTTGAGCCTGTTAATCAGCAAAACCGACAGACAACCTTAACATCACCGGTAATAACCCCTACCACATCTACAACAACAACTAGGCGCGCAAAAATGGCAACCCGTAAGGTTCGCCGTCCATTTATTGCATACTTTACAAGTTTCAACCGATTAGTATATTTCCTGTGCATTTTTGTACGTCGTATTTATCACTCGGTCGTGGCCTTAAACCCATGCACCAGAGACAATTTTTTCTTCTTCTTACCCCCTCAGGTACATTTGCACACTTTTCACCGATGCAACCGTGGCACACGCCACCCACTGATCATCGACGCTTGTCGACATCCAACCTGGTAACACCAGCTGTTTGTACTCACCGTCCACCACGAAATCTATCAGACAAGGTCGAATATCGAAAGAACGTAGTTCAACTTTCAAGTCATATGCATGCACTGATACATGGCATAGAACCGTATACCAGACCGACTTGATACGCTACCCAGTTTTCCAAGCGAGTCCGATTGCCATCAACTCTGGGGACGCAGGAAATTATCAGCAGGGACTATGTTTTCGAGACATCTGTTTATTCATTGTCAAGCCAACGGATTCGCCTAGATCTGCTAGTACTGGGTTTGTACTAAGACCATGCCAGACGGGCGATAACCACAAGCAGCACGTTCACTCCATGTAAGCCGTGACTCGGCATAGTTTTGGTCGGTTCTCCATGTACCATAGGCGGTCACCAACGACAATCAACCCATGCTGATCAAGTGCGTTGGCTGATTTCGGAGTGACTGGTTGCTGAGATACTTTGTTGTAGCCTGGAATGACCTGGCACCGCTTGGCCCATTGGACTGTCATTTTCTGATCTGAAGTCTTCTCTGACCAGAATTATTGAAGGGGGCTGAGTATAAAGTGTGTTTTACTGGATCGAAAATCATTGACATTGAAAATATTTTCGTTCACGCGTGCTACCTGACTGAACTTTAGTACCGTTGTACACGTTTCGGCTACAGATAAAATCTTTATTGACCTGTGCGTTTTTTCCTACTTTCGTGGGACGTTAATATTGAAGTCAGTCTACTACGATAAAACTTTCATCGCATAATATAGAAAGAAGTTCTAATCTTCATATACGGCATGATTTCAAGTATAACTTTAAAAACGGTGATAATTATTTTAATTGCCAAGGTTTCGTATCCAAGTAAGGAACAATTTTCACTTGACAAAACACGATAAACTGTGGAATCTCCTTCAAAAAAAATATATATACCCAGGTATGCTATTAAATATAGATCATCACGTAGAATATCTAGATTTAGAAGATCGCGTATTTTTCTATGGTAAGAAATGAAGTCAGAAGTTATTTAAATTCGTGTATAAAACAGCTCTGTCCTAATTAATTTTTACAACTTTCGTGAGAACACATACTCTCTTTTGAGGATTTACGTTTCAAGCATAACTTCTCAACCATCACCCAAATAAAACTGGCCCACGCACGACCTGACCAAAGTGGAATCAATCTTTTCCGTCAACGGAAACGAAAACAGTTTATATTCAGGATAAAATTATTTATTTTGAACAATCGAAAGGTAAAATATCGGAAAATCCACAACACAGAACCTCATTGATGAACATTATCTGTTAAACTTTAGTGCTTTCTGGAACATTAATTGATTTTTCTTTCTCCCAATGCCAGACTTTTGCTTGTATGATAACAGATTAGATGCTGATCCTCAGAAAACAATTTTTTAAACACTGCGGGGGATGTAAGCGGCACGCTGTTTACCTTGATTTAAACTAATCATAAATGTGGTCGTAGAAGTGACCTTGAAAATGTAATCGCGATTGTACATACCACAATTTAATTGTACAAACATTTTGGCAATGATTAATCATGGATAACCAAGAATAAAATTATTTATCTATAAAACACATTTGCATGCATCTCCTTCACACAAAACACCCCACGACCGGTTTCATGCTGTTTACACTCATCAGGTAGGGACAGTAGGATCAGGATCCGCATGCGCTTGAAACAGTGGAAGAATTGAGAACAAGTTGCGCTTGTATGCCATTGTTGGTTAATGTTGGTACGACCAACCTGTTCAATCACAAAATTCAATCAAAATTATTTATCATTTATTTAATTATAGCTTTACCTAAGCCATGAGAATTTGTGTGTTTTGTTTATTGTGCGAGGTAAACGTTATCTCCACTACCAATTTTGGCTAGGCTGAAAAGGAGTATATCATTGAAATAAAAAGTCTATCTAACTACTCTAAATTTAGACAATGCTCAGTGAGCTAGTTTTGTATTGGTCATGCGCTTCGCCTAAGGTTCCTGAGGTTGCAGGTTCGAGTCCCGGTGGCGAAATTATTTTCTCTAAATAATTCGTCATCGTTTTGAAGACACATCATTTCTTCCAAATAGGATTTTCTAACTTTCATCTCTCTTATCTTAATTTCGATTTCTTCCAAAGCAATCTCCCTCTCCCATTTTATCCGCTCCCTTGATTTCCTTTTCATTTCCATTTCGTTGAGTTTGGCCTCTGCTGGTTCAGCTAAACGGTGCACGAATGGTCGCAGAGATTGAGAAAAGGAACTGTGGGGAGAATCTTTAGTGAGAGTGTCATTAGGAAACGTATCAAAAATTGGATAAAGCTCATCAGAGCTGGAACTTTCCTTGAGCACTGCACCTGCTATTACTTGTAGTTTGTTAGTAGGCACACCAACAAGATTTTTATTAACACTTATCAGCCAGTGGTTTGTTCGAACTTCTGTCGCTTTGGACAAAATTGAAATTGAGATAAGGGATATAGAAGTTAGACAACGCTATTTGGAAGAAATTATGTGCCTCAAATCCGATGACGAATTATTTCCAGAAAATAATTTCGCCACCATGACTCGAACCTGCGACCTCACGACTGCAATGGTAGTGGTTTTAACTTCTACCATTGTGCGAGACATAGCTGCGAAAATGTTTTAATACAATACAATTTAATTTAAAATTTATTTTTTCCGCCCATTTAGCGCAATGATTTATCCGTACAGGAAAATATAATTATGTTTCGCATTCTAGCTTACAGCTGATACGACAAAATACCTTCCATCAATTGAAAGGATAATATGCTTCATGGTAAACATTATTCTTTAATCTTGTTACAAATTTACCGCAAGAGTTACGCTTATCACATCTAGTAAGTTTTGAGTGTCAATTCAATGCGTAATACGAACGTTGGTTTTTGATTTTAATTTGCTACATTTACGGCGGAATTTCTTGAGCAATACAGGTAGATTTCACCCCATTAAATTGACTAAATAATCCGAAATTTTCCGCCTCAGAAGCAATAGGTATTTCGCTGAAATCATGTATTTATAACTTCATGTAATTAAATGTAAACGTCGCGTCACACAATTTATCAAGATCACCATTGATTCATATGTCTGATGAGTGAATCAGACGAACGGGATTAGAAACAATTTGAGACCTATAATTTTCCTAATAATTATATTTTATTTAATATATTTAATCACAATTGCCCTAAATAATCAAGAAGCCTGCTTTTGAAATAATCTGGTGCCTGGTTTGAATTTTGTTTCCACGTTGCTCAAATTTCTGAAATTCATTTATTTTGTGAATACTTCGATAAAATGTGCAAAATAAAACAACATTCATCTCCTGCCTCTAATTTAGCTGCAAAACGGTTTTTCTAAGGTGTAGAGTGCGGTGTGTTCCTGCGTTGGGCACATCCCATATGCTACGGAATCTCGCCAACTTAATTAATGGTTTATAAAGCCCATCAATGGCGCAGAGTTCACCAAGTCCTAAGAAAATATGGCTGTGGGGCGAAAGCGTCTCGGCAAACTTCAGCATTCTCATCATCTCCCTATTGAATCCCAAAATCTTTGCTGATATAGCTAGGTCTGTGGTCTCGTCTAATTTCAGCCAGTATAAAACTTCCTTGAGACCACAAAAAGCGACACCTTCGCCATCCTCCTGTCCTCCGAAGGCTCCCTGGAAGCAAGTTAGGACAAATGGAGGTGATAATACTAGCCTAAAAAAGAAGTTCGCGCACTTTCATGGTAAGTCCAAAACATGGGAAAAGTGGTTGCTGATTTGCAAGCTAAAAACCAGGATAGATCAACACGGTCAAGAAATTACTTAATCCTGACGCAGTTTGAGCTCTTTATCAGAAATTCAGAGGCTCGTAAGTAATGTGACCGCAGGTAGGTCACCGACCTGTTCCGTGCTACAGGCATGCGCCCAACTACTATGCTAAAGCGGGTTCACCGGGTCATCAAAAGGAGAGGAAGCACAAACGACGCATCTAATAGATTGCACCGCAGTGCGATCGCGACTACTTTCTCTCAACAGCTGTGAAACTTCACCTTGTTGAGACTAAGTGTATGGTACAACCTGACAACCAGCCCCATAAGAAAACATCTAGCCGAATTAGAGCTAGAAAGTGTATGTTGGGTGTAAATCCTAGCTCACCGTATTCGCTCCGGAGGCGGAACATAGAATATGACCGTAGTGTGACCACGACGCTACCCAAATAAAATTGTTATCCGAGATTGAAGAGCGCTGCCGTCGCGCTCCATCCTTTATATGAGGAATAGAGTTTGAGCCGCGGTAACACGGACCACAAAGATGAAACTGGACGCCGTTTTAAAAACAAATGCTTGAGCTTCTGATGGAATGCAGACTTTCAAAAAAGGCGAATTAGCCTCGTATACTAGGCCGAAGCACAAAGACCTATTAAGTAGCTTTAACACTGGGAGTCAAACCCCATTTAATAGTGCTCTTCTGTTCTATACAAACTAATGCGGCACTAGAAATAAATGGGCTGAACTCCTGTCTAGAGGTACGGGCACCAAATACAAAATGGTAGGTGTCACAGAATCATGGTTGTCTCATGATGACCATGTACCAGCTGCAATTGTTGATGTGTTTAGCGCCGTAAGAAAAGATCGACATCTTTTTAAGCTGTCGTAAGGTGGGCTGCTTCTAACAAAACCTGCTATTCCTTTTTCGAAGACGAACGTGCAGATAGCATCTGCCTTGCTCATGCATGGATGCACATGTATAGTGTTGAGCTGCGTCTACCGTAATCCGAAAACTAGTTTGGAAGAAGATGCTATTTTAGCAAATCGAGCTTTCGTCTCTTTTGGACATAGCACGAATTGTTGTAATCATCGGTGATTGTAATCACCCCGAACTAAACTGTGAGTACCAAGCCTCGCATGCTCCAAGAAATGCGAACGACATTCTAGACTGGCTACAATCGTATTCACTTCACCAACACGTAAGCAAACAAACTATATTCCGCGAGGCACAGTCCTCATCTACTCTGGACCTAGTTATTTTAACAGCTGAAATTGGTATAGAAAATTTGGATTTCATACCACCACAAGAAAATAGTGCCAATGAAGTCTCAGCCTGCGAGTATCTCTTGTCTTTTTCTAAACCCTAAATTAAGCTACCTCGATGCTTTCATAGGATCGACCCTGCTGACTTATTGCGCCCAGTAGCACTACTCCCTGGGCACAACATTGACCACGTCGATGAGATGTGAAGGGAGATCAAGCAAAACTTCCTTCAAATTCAGGATCGATTCACTCTTCTGGTTCCTGTTATCAAAAACGTTACACGTCAATTGTGGCCATCCTCAGTCTCCCTTAGCGTACGTCAAGGCAACGGAACATGTAGGCGTTACCAGCTCACTCCCTCATGTGGGACTTGGGCCCGTTACAAAAAAGCGCGAATTACCAAGATACGTGCTGTAAAGATATCTTTTGAAACGATAGTCGCCCAAGAGGCGAATACTAATCGGAAACGATGCTACAGTTACGTTTAATCTAAAGGCTCAACACTATGAGTAGTAGGTATCTTGAGAACAGTCAATGGTTTTCCAGTCATTTGAAGCATAGAAATGGCTTATTTGTTTACCTTGAATTTTCAAATCTTGCAACATCAAGATGAAAACTCGAACGTCTATGCGCCATCACTTCATTCTGCACTCACTGACCGCCCCTCTGCAGCGAGCTAACATTCGAGGTAAACAATGCCGTGCGTTTATTGGCTGGCCTAGCATAAAGCAAGTGGGTAAGGCCCCGTAACGTCCATCGACGAATGACCAGACTGCTAGCTCCTAGATTAGCTTCGACGATCACAGAAAATTTTAGAACATCCCACAGACAGGGTACCGTTCGTTTGGACTAGAGAACAGCCGTCGTATTAACTATCCATAATAGAGGAGCTTCTTCGGTGATAATAATTGCTATCTGGTTAGACTCACTAGTGTATTATGTAAGTTTATAGAAATGTGGATAGCTAACCAAACAATTTCTACTGAATGCCACGAAACACGTATTCCAAACATGTAAATAATGTCTGACTAAATTGTTGTGCTAGCTAAAACAGGTCACTAAGATGATAGATGATGCTATGGATGCAGAAGTCTTCTATCTTGACTTTAGCAGTCAATCACAGGCTTTCGCTTCTAAATTTCTCAGCCATCCAACTGGGCTGGATTCGCGCTTTTCTTAGTGACTGTTCCATTAATGTCAGGTTAGATGATACATACTCAGCATGTACGGATATAAAGATTGGTGTTCGCCAGGGCTCAGGCTTCGGTCCATTGCTACCCCTCATCTCCATTAATGACCTAGCGAACCAACTGCGGTCCCCCTGATTTATGTATGCTGACGACGAGGGCCAGTTCAGTTCAGTTGCACAGGACAGTAAGTGGCTAACGAGCTAATCGAGCGTCCGGAATTTATTTCGGTGGAAAGCTGCGCAGAAGCAACAACCACTGGCAAAGCGTTTTTTCTTATTGCGCATTAGATATCCTCTACGATCGCGAAGGCAAGAGATTTTTTGCGTTATATTTAGGTATTAACTCTTCATGAATGATGCTGGAAAAAATAAAAAAACAATTTCTCTTCACCACTTCGGTGAGATTTCTGCTAAAGAAGACTTGTGTATTGAAGAAAGAACTCTAACATTTACTTTATTTACCAGATAAAGCTGAAAATGGTGACCTACATAATCACGCATAGCAATTTGGGGGAGTATTTAGTAAAAGGCTTACCCGAGATGCGGTCCAGACCGTTCGTAAAACTCGCGACAGAACTGCAGGATATAAGATTTTCCGAAATGCTATTCCAGAAATATACCACCCTGAGGCCAAAAACGTTTTTCCCGTTGTGTAGTCTACATCGCTCCTTAGCAAGTTTGAGTGAATGCCAGTTGGTGTATAGGTTGGGACTTTATGCAAAGGAATCGTTTATGATAACGCTGCTTAACCCCTTCAAGATCTTAATGGTTTCCATTAAGTTACCTCTCAAACGACGGCGCGTAAGTGAGCAAAGATCTAGGAACTTCCGGCATGCAGCATAAGGTTTACCATGCTGACCCTCAATCATGCGAGTTTCGAGACGCTTCACCCTCTCGAGTCAAACAATGAGAAGAAAAAATGTTCGTAGAAAATAAAGCGAGATGGTATGTTGTTACGCCGTAGAAAATTGAATAAATATAATCGAAGTCAACGTTGAATTTGTTTTAAATCAATCAGTGGCTATTGCAAAATAAAAACTGAAGGAACGGGCATGAATTGAAGAGCTTGTATGAAGGTTCTGTAAGCACTGTGTTGAGATTTTTTAGCATCATTGAGTGGATACCGTCTAGTCCCTCAGCGCAAACATGAATAATTGTGTTTTACCACTGATTCATTGAAAGACAGCTCATCTAGTGCATGTGCACCAGGTAGTCGATGAAACTACCAAGACGGAGCATTTAAAGAATTATCTCGTCGCTGAACGCCACTGGAGAAACTAGAGATGGCGGTCGATTTTGACATGTCTATATCAGCTTGTTTTTCGTCCTTCAGTTTCAAATCTCTAATGCGTTCCATAGTTTTGCCTTTGGCTTGGGCGTAACTCTAAATTTATTTACGATTGGATTAAGCATCACTAGCTATGCAAAACTCAAACTCCTGTAAGAGCAAACGCTCTATTTTAACCCAAGCGTTCCGAAGGGTTTTATAGCGGACCCAAGATTCAGAAGTGAGAGATAGCTTATATTGCCGCCACAAGTGATCCCGTTTAATTGTAGACCGACGAACTCGAGGAGTCCACCATGGCAGACTTAGATGCTTTTTCACGACTTGAAGCATAGCGTGCTTGTCTTGCAACTCTTTTAGATACTTACAAATTCTATCCCAGTTCCCACATACTTTGAAATCTTAGGGAGAGAGGGAAGATTTTGAAATCTGTGTAAGTAAACCCCAGTCTACAAGCCTAAAATTGCGTCCAGGCCGAGCAATAGGTTTGTGAAAACGCAGTAAGGTTTCGAAGCTTGTCCGTACACGATCGCTTTTGCCGGGTTGTGGTAGGTATTTTAAATGTCTAACAGCTTCGAACTTGGACGACAATACCAGGAGAAAATTTTACGACCACGTTCAGCACCGATCTGCAGAAAAGCCGATGTGCTGTTACTCCTATACAAGGTAATATCAAGGTTGCAAACAGAATTATGTATTCCAATTCGATGAATTGTTTCGGTTCAATCCTCTGATTGGTACACATAGGCACAGTCACAGCCTCAGTAAACTGCACACCATGCTGGATTCCCGGAAGCATTTCTTTAGCATCGGTGTAGTGAACGCGTGGAACTCACCCGGAGAACGAATTTCGGCAGCCTCAATAAATGCGTTCAAACATGGGCTGGCCGAAAGATGGGAGATGCTTATTCCGGACCATTACCCTCAAGATTATATCAATCAATAGTGTCACTAAAATGATGGTTGAAGGGAAGCCTGTCGAAGCCTTCTATTTGCTTGGATAAATGCCTTCATTGCAGGTATGACATTCCGAGTTATGGTAGGATTCACGCTGTCGAATCAAACCGACTTGATCAATGGTGTACCCCAAAAGTCGGTACTCCTTTCTCTTCTAGTCCTGAATTTTATCCATGATTTGACCTCTGCATTAAAGTGCCAGTGATTCATTTTCGCGGATGATATGAAAATTAATCGGATCTACGGTTGAAGATACCTTGTTGCGCGATCTTGAATGGGTCATAAACTGGTCATACCAGTGGGACCTCCCACTGAACCCTAATGAGAGCCAACTCTTGTCAGCACTGGATGATAAGATTTCAGTTCAGGTGTCGGGATATTCTCTCACTGTTAGCGCCACACATCGTATTAAGGAATTTTGAGTTCTAGTTATGACTGACTTCAAATGGTAGGACAAATGCACCGCTGCAGCTCAACATGCTCGTAAAGTACACTTTCGGCTGAGATCCGTGTGATCCAGCAGAAGACCCGATGTATTCCTGCCACTTTACAAGACATTAGTTCGGCCGCATTTAGAATATTGTGTCCAAGCGTGGTGCCCTTACTACAAGAAGGACATCGTTCGACTCCAAAGCTTACAGCGTCTCGGAACTGACATGTTTAAGGGTCAGCGAGGGAAAACTTACGCTGCACGCCAGAAGTCCCTAGATCTCTTCTCACTTACGCGCCATCGTTTAAGAGGTAACTTAATTAAAACCTTCAAGATCTTGAAGGGGTTAAGTGGCGTTATCATAAACGACTTCTTCGCTCTATGTTCGAAGCTAGTCATCAGCGGATATTCACTCAAACTTGCTAAGAAGCTATGTAGACTAGACTCTTGGAAGAACTTTTTCAGCCTCAAGGTGGTAAATTTCCAGAATTGGTTTCCAGGAGAACTTATATCCTTCATTTCTGTCACGAGTTTTAATAACGTTTTGCACCGCATCTGTGTTAAGCTTTTTCCTGAATACTCACACTAATTGCAATGTAATATTAGGTAGTTCACCATTTTTAGTGTTGTCTGGTAAATAATGTGAAAGCTAGAGTTCTGTTTTTTAAATACACAACTCTTCTTTAGCCTACCTCTCATCGTACTGGTGAATAAAAATTCATTTCTATTTTTCCAGCATTATTCATAACGAAGTGCTTCCTAAATGCAACTCGGATAATCTCATTGCGTTGCGATCGTCAAGGAAATCCAAAGCACAATAAGAAAAAAACGCGTTTGCAGTGGTGATTGTTTCTCTGCAGCTTTCCGCCGAAAGATATTCTGGACGCTCGGTTGGCTCGTTACCCACTTACTGTCCTGTGAAACTGAACTGAACTGAACTGAACTGCTGATACAGATACGACTTTAGTAAGGCTTTTGAATCAGTTAACCATAGGCTCTTGCTTCTCAAACTCTCAGCCATAGGAGTATCAGGGAACCTTCCGGGCTGGATTCGAGCATTACTTAGCGACCGTATCCTTTACTGTCAGGGTAGATGATACTCACTCCGCAAGTGCGCATGTAACGAGTGGGGTTCCCCAGGGCTCAGTCTTGGGGCCGTTGCTGTTCCTCATCTTCAATGATGATCTAGCCAACCAACTGCGCTCACCCTGTTATATGTTTGCTGACGACGTTGAAATTGTCGATAGGTCGGATAACTCCGATCTGATAAGTGACGTGGAAGCTGTAACAGCATGGAAGGGTAAGTAACCTTTTCCTTAACCTATATAAAAGTCAATTGCTCTCTACACTGGCAGGCAACATGATTGTGCCCAAGCCCTCAGCTCGCACGGAGTTCCATAGGGTAAAGTCTACTAAGGACCTAGGGATCGTAGTCTCCGCAAACTTTAAGTGGGCTGACCAATGTGCTGCTGCAGCTCAAACGGCCAGGAGGGAACTCTTTCGACCACGTTCAGCCCTCACTTGCAGAAAAGCTGAGGTGCTATTGCCCCTCTACAGGGCAATAGTAAGGCCACATTTAGAATACTGTATCCAGGCTTGGAAGCCATATTACCAGAAGGATATCGTGCAGCTAGAAAAGGTACAGAAGCTGGCCACTCGCATTATCGAGGGGTTAGCATACACCAATTCTGAAAATCGTCTATTATCACTTGCAGTTTTCTTACTTAGGAGGAGGCAACTTAGGGGCGATCTTATAGAGACCTCTAAGGTTGTCAAAGGATTAAGTTGTCTGGAATTCGATCTAACCGCTCGATTAGCTCTTTCGCCACTTACTGTCCTGTGCAACTGAACTGAACTGAACTGATGCTGATGGTAACTGTTGGTAACTATAGACCGGTCAGCCTGACTGGCATCGTCTCGAAAGTAATGGAAAAACTGCTGCGTGACAAAATCCGGCAGCCTCTTTGTCGGCATACTCTGTTGAGTGTAACTCAGCATGGATTTCTTAAAGGTAGATCCTGCATGACTAACCTTCTTAGTTTTCTCAATACTGCCACTAAAAGGATGGATGAAGGGAAACCTGTCGAAGCCCTCTACTTAGACTTCAGCAAGGCTTTCGATTCCGTAAATCACCACCTTCTAGAGATTAAGCTAGCAGCAAATGGCATACAGGGTAGTCTACTTGCTTGGATAAAGGCCTTCCTCACAGGTAGGATCTACGCTGTCAAATCAAACCGACGTGATCAGTGGCGTACCCCAAGGGTCGGTACTCGGTCCTCTTCTATTCCTGAATTTCATCGATGACTTGTCCTCTGCATTGAAGTGCCCATGCTTCATTTTCGCGGACGATGTGAAATTCATCTTATCAACGGACGAAGCTACCTCGTTGCACGACCTTGAGCGGGTCATAAACTAGTCATACCAGTGGGACATCCCACTGAACCTAAATAAGAGCCAACTATTGTCAGCACTGGTTGATAAGATTTCGGTCCTGGTGGCGGGGAATTTCCTCAGTGTTAACGCCACACAGTGTGTCAAGAATTTGGGAGTACTGGTTAGGGCTGACCCTAAATATGAGGACCAATGTGCCGCTGCGGCTCAGCGTGCACGCAAGGTACTCTTTCGGCTGAAATCAGTGCTATCGAGCAGAAGACCCGATTTACAAGTCATTAGTTCGGCCGCATCTCGAATACTGTGTTCGGGCGTGGTGTCCTCACTAGAAAAAGGACATCCTTAGACTTGAAAGCGTACAGCGCCTCGCAACTCGCATGATTGAAGGTCAGCGAGGGAAACCGTACGCTGCGCGCCTAATGTCTCTCGATCTTTGCTCCTTTAGGCGCCGTCGTTTAGGAGGTGACTTAATAGAAACCTTCAAGGTCTTGAAGGGTTTGAGTGGCGTGCAAATGAACGACTTCTTTACCTTAAGCCCCGAGCTGGGCACTTGGGGACACTCACCTAAAATTACTAAGAAACGATGTCGGCTAGACACCAGGAAACACTTTTCAGCTTTAGGGTTGTAAACTTCTGGAACATTCTCCCAGAAGAACTTATATCCTGCAGTACCGTCTCTAGTTTCAAGCAGGGTTTGGACCGCAACTGGGGTAATTTTTTCCCGAATACTCTCCTTAATTGCTAAACAAGCCTTGGTATTTCGTCTTTTAGCGTTATCCCGTAAATAAAGTGAAGGCTAGAATTCTCTGTGTTTTACATTTATTATACACGATGCTACTTCAGCTGACCTCTTACTATGTTGGTGAAGAGAAATTGCTTTTTCTTTTTCCAACATCGGCTATAACGCGGTGCTTCCTCAATTCAAACCGGATAATCTCTTGGCTTCGCGATCGGCAAAGATTTTAAATAGACAAAAATAATAAACGTTTTGGCAGTGGTGGGTGCTTCTCTGCAGCTTTCCACCGAAAGAAATTCTGGACGCTCGATTGGCTTGTTAGCCACATACTGTCCTGTGCAAACTGAACTGAACTGAACTGATACTGATACCGATACTGATAGAAGTTTTTGAAACACAACAAGCTGTCAAATAAGGCAGGATTTTTGAGTTCGATATCATTTTAATTGCTACACTCCATCAAATAAGACCAAGGAATGCGCCTTTCTCGAGTTAACCCATTGCTGCTTAAACTGAACTAAAGTAAAAGTGAAAAGAAAAGAACGCGGGCAGATTTTCTTCAAGGTTGCATCCAACTTTTCTTATTTCACACTGTATTTGTAGTAATCTAGTCATATTCTGATTCATGTCTATATATATAACTGATGAAACAAGTGCAGGTGTTTAAAGCATATCAACGTATCCGTGTATTTTTATTGAAGCCTACAAAATAAATCGAAATTAGTAGAACCGAATACCAATTTTTTTGTCTATCGAAGCAAGAGAATTGATAGATGAAAACTCATTCGCTGTAAAAAAAATGGGTTTTAAACTTCAACCTTATCCAATTGATATTCTTCATGTGCTATAATCATTTGCAATATCATCGTATATTCTCGGAAGCATATGTTGACAAACGTTGGTAATTCTTTTCTGATGTCAAATTAGAAAAAAATGCTCATGCATGTCTCATGTAACGCGACGCTATATTAACACCCTCTTGCTTGAATCACATTTTTACTTGAAATGAGTGCTGTATGTTATGGTATGAAAACAGGTCTGGTCCAGTCAAAGCTCTGTATGCAAACCCTACTTCGGTGTAGGCAACCGGGTAGTATCATGCCTACGTTCAACTATGCCGATGACAACGCTTCGTACCCCCTTCTCGCTTTGTACATCTCATTGTTTATGTTGAACGGCACTATATCTGTATCAGATTGTGCAAATATAATATAATACTGTATGCAAAATACCGAACATCTGCATACTCGACTCTATTAATCGTGCAGTTATTCTAACATAAACAAAATCGCGTTAGAAAAACAATAATATTGCGAATGGGAAATCATCCTTTTGCTAACGCTGTTTCGGATTAATTGGCTCACGCAGATGAAGACTTTGACTGTTAAACTAGCTGCAGTTGGCGCGATTCGTCTTCCTGGTTGGGGTTCAAAACATGGGAATTCGTTGTGGCTTCTTACCCTTAGTGATGTAGCCCAAACTCGCGTTCAATCGCAGTCTTGTTGTAGACATATTCTTGGAGCGTTTGATTAATATTGTCTGCTGTCAAGGGAAGTATCGAGGCAAGCTTGTCATAATGCGTGACAGTGAAAGGATGTCTCTTCTCATGTTCGCAGCATTTGCTTGAATTCATGTTTGATTCGAGGTGTAGGCAACTCATCCCAGTGTGGCTGTGTCCTATCTTAGGTTGAGCAGCTTTTTAGGTCCCACCCTTCCCGTATTCCGCTTGCCTGCTTTCCCTTTTCCACGCGCTTGTTTATCTGCTTTTCCTGCTTCATATTGCTTGGCACTTGTCTGGCTCCAGACTTGTGCTTCATGATGATGATGATGATGACCCTTCCCCATATGTTTTCGAATTTTTTTTACTATGTCATGGTTGTATAGCAGTTAAGTACTTGGTACTTGTTACCGGTGTAAAGGTGTCTATGATGATGATGAACTTAAATGCATCTTATCAAAGGGAGTCACAAAGTTTGTCAATGGATCATGGAGGGCTGACTTTATTGTCCTCGGAGACGCAGCTGCTCCACAGTGGAGGAATTTCGAAAAATTGAATCTTTATTCAGCCTGTTTAACAATTCATGACAACTTTCGAGAATGTGTGCGGCTTATGTTTCGATAAATAAGCGCATGGACTAAAATACTGTCAATTGCCCAGTCCTAAAAATATGACAGAAAATGTAAAATGTTGATAAGACTCATGCGTGTTTTTGAGTGCAGCTCAGTACATTTGGTAACCCATTTAGTACGGCGTTAGCAGTACAGTATAGTATTACTGCACAATGGCACGTCGTGCAATTTCGCATTTTTACGGTACGATGTGCACGCCTATGCGAAAAATCTACAAATGCAAGATTTCATTTCATGTTTGGCCGACAAATAACTTGTTTCATTCATTAAACATGATTCAACAGCTCAGATTTCGGTAGAGTTTGGCTTCAAGCCATTCTACTGAATCACCCGCTAGCATGCACTTCGATGCAAATCAGAACGTAACTTTCGAAACTAGCCCTTTCACGTTGATGGGTTGCCTAGAAATCTCGATATCACGAAATCTCCGGGATCTGACGGCGTTCCCCTGTATATTCAAACACCCATCTCCAGTTATTGTTTCCTCTGGCTAATGTCTACGGAAAGTCACTATTGGTGGGCGAGCTACATGTCATATAAAAAGCTAGTCTTGTTACGTCATTTTACAAACAAGTTAGCAAGGATTCGGGTTTGTAGCCGTATCGCGTAAGGTTTTTAATGAACTATTAGATTGGTCTTTTAGATCCACACCGGTAAACGAGTACGTTTTTTCAGCACTCAATGTTTCTACCAGCATCTACCATGCTCTACAAATAAGGCGCATTATGGCAAGCGGTGATTAGACATTCTTTAAGCGTGTCCCAATTATCGCAAACGAGCTAACATTAGCATTTATCTCAGTCCCTGGCCTCGTGATCTTAACACTTTTCCAAACATCTATATACGCGACCCGATGCTGCAAGCAATTCTACGCAGTCAACAAGTGTAAAAACTGAAAGCCGACGGACACCTTTCACTCTGATAGACCAAGTTTCGCAGCCGTAAATGAGCGCAGCACGCACTAATGCGTCGTACACTGAAACTTTAGTATGGAGTAAAACATCACGTCAACCCCACAAATGGTGAAGGTTAGTAGACGCAGTACCAGCGTTGTGTACATGCTGTGTTGTGAGATCTCGTCCTCGACACAACCAGCTGAAATACAATGGCCAAGGTAAATCAAGCAATCGACTATTTATAGATTGATTGTCATCCGTGTTTTCTAGACTGGAAGTCCTCTCACCCGACAAAAGTTTAAATCCCGCGCCCATCAGACCAACTAATGAATGAATGCACAAGCCTGATCCAGGCAAAGTGCCGTACAGTCAGAGACTGCACGTGGGCTGAGATACTGTCAGGTTGCCCAGGCCTAGACAGATATGTGAATGAAAATAGAAATGATAGTGAGACTCCAGCCTGTTTCAGCATGCAGCTCACCACCGATGGCCAATCAATTTAGCACGATGTTAGCCGTACAGCACAGAAGTGCTGTACGATTGCACATCCGTGCAAAAGGCCAACTAATGCTATTATTAGGAAACCGGCAAGATAAGACAACACTACCGCACCCCGAATGAGGATGAAAACTGTCTGTACGCTTGCACGCTGCTAGATGTTTGACCCTAAATATTTCTGGAGACTCTTTAAGCAGACAGTTCCACAGACATTATCATTCGATTGAATTGAATGCAGCTCGGATGTCGGAAGATATGACAACGGTCTGTGAAACGTATGGCGTTGCTCCAGTAACCGATGAACAGTGAATATTTTTTGTCCATTTGCAAGTCGTTTTTATTTGTTTATTTGTTTTTTCATTATGGTTTATAATCGAGCAAATTTTAATTTCAAGTGAAATAGAGATGATGCACTCCTTCGATGGATATCGTTTCATTGCCATCGTTGGCAATGCGTCGAACCAAGCACCCATTCTCTTGCATCCCATCCATGCAAATACGCCCGTCTAACCTTAGCTAAACCAGATGTATGAAAGCACAAGCCTGATCCAGGCAAAGTGCCGCACAGTCAGAGACTGCACGTGGGCTAACATACTGTCAGGTTGCCCAGGCCTAGACAGATATGAGGGGTTAAATAGAAATAGAAATGGTAGTGAGACTCCAGCGTGTACTCGCATGCAGCTCACTACCGTTGGCCAATCAATTTAGCACGATGTTAGCCGCACAGCACATAAATGCTGCACAATTGCACATCCGTGCCTTTTCAAGCCACTCTTGCAAGTTAGCGGCTGTCAACCAGCCACTTTTTCCGGCCTGTACTAGCTGACGCATAAACCTATACATAAGCAAGGTGGGGGCCAGTATTTTAAAATCCGTTGAAATGAGACTGATACCACGAGAATTTTCACAGGAATCGCACATAGGCAGCAAGTTCAAACAGGTTGCGCGATTTATTGCGACACCGGCCTTTCAGGCTGCATGAGAAAGCAAGCTGGAGTCTCACTCCTGTTTCCTAAAATCTGTCGTGGCCTGGACAACCTGACAGAATCTTGGCCCACGTGCAGTCTCCGACTGTGCTGCCTTTTACCTGCATCTAAACTTGTGATTTTATACATACACATATGTATGAGCTGCATGCGAGTACACGCTGGAGTCTCACTACCATTTTGTATTTCTATTTAACCCCTCATATCTGTCTAGGCCTGGGCAACCTGACAGTATCTTAGCCCACGTGCAGTCTCTGACTGTGCGGCACTTTGCCTGGATCAGGCTTGTGCTTTCATACATCATACATCGTTTTGGAAATCTAACTTTGGCTAAAAATTGCGTATTGATCATGTTCTCCTTTAGTCTCACCACGCCTTCATTACTTCCAGCTGTTCTGAAACGCTGACTACTTGAATGGAACGCCAATTGTGATACTGTGATTTTCTTTTTCTTTATTTTTCCCGCGCCAAATGTCAAATTCTTTTGAGACGATCGAAGGCAATTATCTCCAAACGAACTGCTCCTTTCAACCATATAAAGATTTACAATCTGCAACCAATCTGGCTGTTCGCTTGTCGTTTTTTGAGAATTTTCAGCCAGATGACACATTTTCGACTCATTATTCTTCTGCTCCGGGTGATATATCTTATAATAGCTACAGTCAACATCCTGTGACTATTTTCTGCATAAATATCGGCAAAGAATTGTTTATTTACGCGGAAGACAATCACAATATACCAATCGATCGAAGAATTTTCAAATCAACCCCTACTTGCCACGCCTTCAGACAGGCTTCAACTGACGCTTCTCTATTAGTAGGCTTGAGTAGTGGTGAAGTTCAACTTATTTATCCTACGCGGAAAGAAGTTTGTAAAACATTCAATGACGACAGGGTTATCGAGAAAACTTCCGTTACCTACATCAGCTGGGTTCCGAACTCCCCGAATCAGTTTGTTGTAAGCCATTTAAACGGAAGTTTCTATCTGTATGACGAAAAGCTGGTCGCCTTTATTTCCATCCCAACTTACGACACATTTAAAGAAACGCCTGGATTTTCCGTTTATACGTGTAGAACCAAAACAACTCGCAATCCGCTGTATCGCTGGGTTTTCGGAAACCGAGTAGCATCTGGCAGCACCAATTCACTACTTTCTATCGACCTCCCACTGACGGAATGCAACGCTCATTCACTTCCAACAGACAATGGCGTTGTGCACGATAACAACTCAACCGGGACTGCTCTGTCAGATCTCATTGGGACAACGTCCATGTGTTTACCAGCAGGTGCGGGAGAAGATACTGCAATCAATCAGTTTTCCTTTTCACCTTGTGGTTTGTATCTTGCTGTAGTTTCCCAAGACGGCTATCTACGTGTAGTGGTGTACCATGCAATGGATCTGTATGTAAGTTTAGAATGCTATGATTATTGATCTATTAAGCAGTTGTACTTATTGTATCGGTTTCGTGGTATTTATGTTGCTTTATTTTCATGATTCTTTTTATGCACTTTTAAAATGTTCCGACTGTAGACTTTTCCTAGCCAATCGAATTTGGACAAATGCAGTGGTAACTCATGTTTTCCCGAAGAAATTACTTATGACAGCCCGTGCTGATTACGTTAATTTTCAATGTATGCATAAAAACACGATGTTTCTCTTCTAATATGTGATCCCGATTCTGATGTCATGAGCATGCTATTTGGTCATTTCTAATCGCTGAATTTTATATATTCTCAAAATGCTCATCTGTATAGATTAATTTTTGACATATCCATATTTACAAGGTCTACCTTTAATCGCTGTGTTTCTGGCTCTAAATGATCGGATTGGACGGTGATACATCCCTGCCACAGTTTAATCCTAAGCATACAGTAGTGCACAGATGAGAAATTGTGCAGCACTTCTGTGCGGTACATATAACACCGTGATAAGTTGATTTGCCGCCGATAGTGAGCTGTATTCGGATACACGGATGTGGACATATGAGCAATCGTGCAGTATTTCTGTGCTGTGCGGCTAACATCGTGCTAAATTGATTGGTCACCGGTAGTGAGCTGAATGCTGAAACTCGCTGGAGTCTCACTATCATTTCTATTGTCTTTCTATTTCTTGTCATATCTGTCTAGGCCTGGTCAAACTGACAGTATCTCAGCCCACGTGCAGTCTCTGACTGTGTCGCACTTTACCTGGATGAGCCTTGTGCTTTCACATCACATTAAACACTGGAGTCTCACCATAATTTCTATTTTGCTTTTCAATATCTGCCTTGGCCTGGTCAACCGGACAGTACCTTACCCCGTGCAGTCTTTCACTGTGCAGTTCTTTGCCTGGATCAAGCCTGTGACTCATACATACATAAGTAGAAAGATAATGTTTGAAACAAGTAATCTACTAAATCTGTAGACGAGTCAGTATAGGCAGCTTGGTATGAGGCACCCATGCCTTCGTAATCCAAGCATCCATAGCGACCTTCTGACAAATAGGTGCTGCAGCGTTCAGACTCCGCGGTACTTTGTTTCTGCGTGATGCTGTCGAATACCACAGTGAAAATCTTTCTATTTTTCTTTTTGAACCCCAGACCAAATTTAATTCAGAAAAAATACACCCACCACTTGTCTCGTACTTCCCATCCGAGATAATTCATCAAAAACCTTTTCATTTTTTCCAAAGTCATTAAAAGCTGTTGCTATGATGATTTAGGGCGGTCGATTGTGCTTGTTAGTAATGAACACTGAGTTATAATTTTGATAATTCTATTTTGAAGCTCATTCCTTCCCTTTGCGACCATGAGATGAACTTGCTATCACGCGGAAGTATACGTCGGAGGTCAACAAAACGAGATAGCATATTCGATAAAATTCACTTGAGCCGGGCCTAATTGATTCAAGGAAACCGTAGAATAATGAAAGTGAGCATCTATAGCGCCAGGTTTCAGCACTCACTGAACATTTCAAGGCAACGTGAACTTCCGTGAACAATAAACGTTCGACCGATTGTTGCAAAACACTGCTGAGCTTTTTCTTTTGCACTAAAATTGTTAACGTTTTGACCAGAAAATGTCGATGTATGGTATTACTATCTAGACAACTAGGAACGTCATTTCTTGACGAATCGTTTATCTAACGATAATGGATCATTGGCCTATTCGTCTTCATGAGTTGTCATCATTAGATGGACGCAAAGTTGAACACTGCCGTTTTCTGACCTAAATGAAGTTATGCTCGTAAATAGTCTGTGCTCCTCACAGCGGGACATTGTCCGTTCGTTTACTTCGGAAGTTCAACCTACCAGCGCGTTCTTCCTTAGGCACATATGTAAGACCAAGTTGTGCATTTTTAACTCCTGCTAAAATGATCATAGCTGAATTCCTTGCTTGTGAAAAAGAATACTGTTTTCCCCGTAAAAGATGTCGTCAATGGCAAACGTTCTACAGTTAATCTGCGCCTACTTGGCTACTACGGACAAGCAGCGCATGCTCTGGGTTGTACTTTACTTTACTTTTGTGCGACTTTCTCCTCCTGGAGGATGAGTCGGCTTCGTTGACGTGACGGATTGCAGTCACCTACGCTCGGCTGTTAGAAGCGAGATCCGCGTAGATTTTAAGCCAGGTCCGGTCCCACGTGCGCCATCCGTAAACCGATCGTAGACCAAGTAGCTCCACATCCGATCTCACGGTGGCGAGCCAAGTCTTCACTTCTCCTCCGCGACGACAACGTCATTCTGCGCAGGGTGTCGGCGATAGTGTCACCCTGGTTAGTTCAGCGTCTCCAAGTTCTCGCCATCAATCTTGAGAGGCAGATGAGGTCCAGTGGCGGTGGTAAAATGCTTAGTTTTGCGCGTGTTGATTCGTAGCCTCAGCATAGAAGCAAATGAGCTGAGGCGTTCCAGGGTGGTCTGAAGCCTTCCAGAATCATCCCCCAAGATTACAATGTCGTCGGTATACTCCAAATCGGCAATCGAGACGCTCGGACTCAGCACCACACCGGCGTGATCTGAAAGCGCCTGCTTCATTGTCCAATGAGGTTGTGCTGTCACACATCACTACTTGATTTGCCAAAGTTACTGAGCTGCATGCTGAAACCTGCTGGAGTCTCACTACTTTTTTGATCGTTTTCTCTTGTATCTATATGACCTGCGCAAGCATAGCTTTTGTCTGTGCGATAACTTGACTGGGTCCAGGTTCCTGATTTCATACATGCATCCTTAGTTTTGGTATCATGCATTTGATAGGAATGCAATCTCTGTGTGAGATCAGAACTATATCTTGTTACAAAACGTTCTTTCACCGTTGACACATTGTACAATCTCGTAGTAGCATCGATACATGAAGAATGCAGGCAAGCATTCTGAGCTTGGTTGCAAGCGCAATTGTCGCAAGGTTCTCAAATTCACGACACACCTAAACTTTAACCTTAGAATAGGTTCAAGCAAGCCAGCTTATGACTCAGGATGGTGAATGGTTCTTACGTTGAGATTGAGAATTGTTTTTGTTTACCGCATCATTCTGTACGCAACAGGTAACGCGATCTAGTTTATCAAGCGGGATGATTGTTACTTGATATGGCTATATCTCGTTGGAATTTTTACCGACTACACTCTATCGATCGACCTTTCTGGAATGGATGTATCTGCTGGTGCTCGAAAGACACCTGGATATGCCATCGGCTACACAAACATTTGAACACTGCGTTGAAAAACTTTGGATTATTACTTAATTCTGGTTTGGTAGGTTACCACCTGTTCGCGACGCTGGTTTTCTCCGGTAACTGGTGCCAGCTACAAGCCAGACTTTTTGTTCGCCTCTCTGTTCTCTTAGTGCTGCTGACAAAGTAGACAGCTTAAATGTAGCTCAAACCAATTTTTGTTTATTTACTAGCCGTACGAATTGAATTTCCTTTTGTGTTTAAGACGGAATATGTTGCTCTGATATTTGTATTTCCGCCACTCCAAAGCACAGAATAACAAGAGTCTTAGCTGACTCCATGCATGTAAACTCCTTCTAATGTACCACGATAAACTGATTTCTCAGCAACACTTCACTGTAGGTAACGAAGTGCATTGTATTATTATAACGGTCATCCTAGAGTTTCGATGCCTTAATAGTTTTTTTGCACATGGTTTACCACAGCTTGTACTTCATTCTTTGCTATTTTTGCTATCAGTCTGTGTACATGGTATTGCAAATCCGTAAACGCCTAATCCTGTTTTACATAGAAAAAACACGTATAATTCGGTTTATTTTTCGCAAGTTGATCATTTTCTCACGGCTATTCTCAGGGCTATATGCGATCATATTTTGCTGGCCTGTTGTGTGTCGACTGGTCTCCAGACAGTTGCTACATCGTGGTTGGTGGACAAGATGACTTGGTCACTGTGTGGTCCATGGCTGAACGTGCCGTGATCTGTCGCTGTGAAGGTCATCGATCATGGGTCAGCGCAGTACGTTTCGATCCCTATCTGTGTCCGAATTCGCCCGAATTAACAACGAGCAAAAGTCGATTGAATTGCGAAAAGGGTGCAAAAATGCTTTCGGCGAACACAGATGGTAACCTTTCCTACCGGTAAGAGATGCGCCGTGGAATTGATTTGTGTATGTATGTATGTGTGCATGTATGTATGAAATCACAGGCCTGCTCGTGGCAAACTGCCGTACAGCCATAGGTCTGCACGTAGGCTAAGTGACTCTCAGATCCCCTCTACCCAGAATTGATTTCTGCCATTTATTGTTTCACAAACTCCCGTATGGTTAAGATTACTTATTTGTGGCCCTCTGTTCGAGAATTGAATTCAATTTCAAAAATCTTTCGATCTATTTGCAACCCAGAATTCGGCTTTTGGTCTAAATGTGGCGGGTTTATTTTTCTCAAGGTCATGCGACAAAAGATCAGCATGTCAGTCAATTCCAACGTCTGAGAATTTCTAATCTTCCGTGTATATTTCTACTAACCAAACACAACTCTTTTTCGCATTGCATCGATGATAATTATCATTCCATTGACCTTTCCGTTGACGGATATATTGTTTGTCTACACTGTTATTTTCCCTCCCCAAGATGGATTCAGGATGGTTTTCATTTTGCAGTCCAATCTATAAATTAGTCAACCTCTTATCAGTGATTAACATTATTCCCACTGCTCAGCCTTATTCGAAGATTAGTTGTGCAAATTATACCTCGGAAGGACATCAAGCTTTACTACTTTTGTTTGCCAGTGAAACCGAACTTTATTGTTTTAATGGGTCCAATTACACTAAACCTGTCAAGTGTACGTGTCGTCGATGCCTCCGGTATGTACTAACCAAAAGCCTGATCCAGGCTAAACGATTTATGGCTTATTCCAGTTTTATGTCGCTATGTACTGCTGGCCCAGGAGTGGGTAAGTGAGAACCACAACCGTTACTGAACTCATCTATTGACCGAATGATTGGATATTACAATGTTCGTACAGTGAACGATAATCCATCATGCACCCACTTTCAATAGTGAGTGATTAATAATCAGTCGAGGCATGATTACTGCTCAGTGCGTCGCATTTGACGCACGTTCGCTGCGCCGCATCACCTTCCATTTCCGAAGGCAGTTAACAAGTTTTCTTTTAGGGATTCACATTCTGACGATTCACAGAGTTATGTGTGCCTGGTAACCTTGTTAATGGTTCGCATGCGTTTGGAATAGCTTGTGTTGACTCAACAATGCCTTGAGATTCAGCTTGTGGCACAGCAAAGTGTGTCAAACAATAGATATAAGTGTGATTCGGTATTTTGGCGTGGTTTTCTGTGGACTCGATTTGGTGTGATTGATGTATGAGATGTTCCTCATGAACCTGCGTATATAGACAGTATCTCCAGACTGGTAAACTCTTGTATTTATTAGGTACATGGGTGTTTGATTGCAAATTACGAGTTGAGAACATAGCATGATTTGCTGTTCTCATGAGTCGTCCAAGAAAGCATTATTTGAGTGTCACCTGATTTGGTGTTGTTGAATTGGGTGCAGAGTGATGCGTCTCTTCCCCTTCAAATTGGTTATTGCGCGTTCATATGCATCTACAAATTTTTCAGTATCACTGTTATATCGATGGTGATAAATTGGGCTGAGCATTCGGGTAATGGCACGCCTTTCGCAGTGTTTTTGAATTGGTCGCATTTAACCGGTGGTCCATTGTCACCGATTAAAATCCACGGATTACCGAAATGTGAAAAATGCTTAGCTAGGCATGCTATAGCGGTTGATGTAGTTGTGACATTCGTTGGGGAAATCTCGGGCCATTTCGAGGATGCGTCAACCACGATCAGATAAATGACTTGGTCAATTGTTCCAGGAAAATCAATATCTACACAACAACATGGACCTTTGAGGGGTGGCCATGAAACAAGTTCAACTTTGTTCGACAATTTTGCTGCCTGGACCCAATTTTGACGCGAGTGAACAGTTTTCTCAATATCACGATCCACGAACGGCTAATCGTAAGAGCGAACCAGTGCTTTCATTTGATTGATTCCAGGGTGACAGGTGTGTAGCTGTTTCAGCACCATGGATTGTTGAATTCTAGGGACAGCAACACGGTCA
Source organism: Atriophallophorus winterbourni (assembly GCA_013407085.1). Classification (NCBI taxonomy): domain Eukaryota; kingdom Metazoa; phylum Platyhelminthes; class Trematoda; order Plagiorchiida; family Microphallidae; genus Atriophallophorus; species Atriophallophorus winterbourni. The sequence goes on along the minus strand of JACCGJ010000303.1, from coordinate 45,541 downwards.
TATGGAATCTCGCACGCTTTTCCGTCGAACATCTTGTACCGGGATGGATATGCTGGTTGTCATAGCCGGGGATGGCAGTGGGGACAAGCTCCCACTGTTTATAAAATGCTCCCATATGGCATGCGTCTCAAGTAGCCTCTGACAACCAAGTCAAGTGCACGAGTGGCTCTCCGAGCCCGGTGGAACTGCTTCTACCAACAGGAGAAGGGGCGAGGGCGATTGACTGGCGCCTGAAAACCAGTTTGCTTCGGCCAGATGTAGCTCGTTAGCATGGGAGGGCATTTCATCTAGGGGAAGGAAAACCCTAATTTTAAAGCTCCGCTGTCTTTCGGGATACCCGATCGCGGAAACGGCTTCGGGAGAAAACCCTGAGGAAAAATCTGAAACAGAGTCTGGCAGACGGTTAGTTGGTGCACACCACCTCTTTCTGGCAACTCCGTGCTGCCTTGCAGGTTGCACTTGGCTGTGCAAAAGCTAGAGAAGCTGACTCGAACAAACGCCAAGTGGTGCTGGGGACGCTGCTTTGTAGCCAAATTCCCAAGAATCTTCATTGGAGCTGACTCATCCTCCAGGAGGAGGTAGTCGCACAAAAGTAAAAGTAAAGTACCGGGATGGATTGCTGACGTTCTGATATATGATATACTGAACGTAGACTTTCATCAGCATTAATAGCGGCCACAACAAATTATTCTTATGATTGTGAGTTGTGTTGGACGAGTCTCGATAAGGCGTCCACATGCCCAAAACTTGTAGTAATTTTGAAGCGCAACTAAACGTCGTAGACTAAAAGCTGTCCGGCCCATCGTTGGAGTCGATTTGCAGTGTGAACTGACGTACCTTTTGGTGTGAAATAACAGTTTATGATCGGTACAAATTGTAAATCTCCTTCCATTAAGCATCTTATGGAATTTATTAGTGGCAAACACCATTGCAATATCTTCTTTTTCTTTTTGACGGTTACGCTTCTCTGTGTCGCCACGTCTGTATGAACGTATTTATGTATGTATGCATGTATGTATCTATCTATGTAAGTGTGTGTATGTATGTACGTACGGCTGGCCCAGCCGTGGGTTAGAGAGATCCACAACCGTAATTGAACTCAAAACAAAGTTAAACTTGTATGCCGCTGTTATATAGGGTTCTTACAAAGAACCACGATGTTCAAATAGAGAATCACAAAGTGATTCCTGGTCCAGCGCTCGAGGCACATATAAAAGACCGATGTATTGTGGTGTTCACATCCCCATCCCTTTTGGTGTGTAAGGGATGGGGATGTGAGCATCACAATACATCGTAATTGAACTCGTTTATTGCCTGAATGAACGGAAATCACAATGTTCGTACAATGAACGATAATCACATTATGCACCCACAATCAATAGTGCGTGATGAATAATCAGTAGACGCATGATTACTACTCAATGCGGCGCATGCGATGCGATCCCGGTCTATCTTTTTAAGCTCAGTGCCCCCAATGTCGTGCTTCTCTTGGCCAACTTAGGATTCAGATCAAAACCCTGTTTGATGAACTTACTGTCCGAGAGACTAAACCTGACCCAAAATGCTCTCAACGATTCATTAAAAAATTTTCTTTCAATGATCAGTCTCGGTTATATTTTGATATCATACTCAACCGTAATTTTCCTTCCCATTGCATCACTAGCGGCTCGGTGAAGTTAATTTTATCTTCGATCAATCTATAACAATGTGTATTTTGCACTTTAGTATTTTGTAAAATGTTTAGCTTAGAAACGTGACCTTCCGATACTGGCGTGTCACGTATCTTAATTTAATCTTCCGCGCCAATTCAAATTACGGGTTTCAATTGACATGTTTGCAGTTATTCGTTCTAACAAGTTTAAACCCATTTCGTATTGTGCTATTCCACCCGATGCTTTTGAGCGGTAGGCTTGCTCAACCGAAAATACAACACACATTTTATTGGTTTCTTCGTATCAAGTACTCATGCCTATTCCTCTCCAACTATTTAGCATCGGCTCTGTTGGTCAAGATACCATGTTTTGCCTCTGGGATTTGAGTGAGGACATCATTCGACAAGGTATCGCGTTCGCCCAAGACGCACACCCGCCTTGTTTACTCGATTCTACAATTTCACGGAACAGCCCACTGGCCAAGTCACCTCTCACAAGTCCCTCTACTTCCCGCTTCCCCACATTTGGGAAAAATTCCTTGCGCTTCCCTCGTGCAAATTTTAGCAAATCGCGCGGCCGTTCCAAGACGATTCCGGGACCTAGCTCCAGCGTTCGTAGTCTTTTTGGTTTCTTCACAGTGAACCGACGCAAATCTAACCGATTGCACCAATTGTCCGTAGACACGGATCATTCAAGCATGAATCACGGTACTCAGACTTTGAATCGTTCCGATATGCCCACGAATTGCTACACGATCGATTCAAACAGATTACCGAACGGAGAGTCGACAAGCAATGATCTTCGCGTGTATGCCGATATCAATGACCATTGGTGAGTTCTATAATTTGCATTACTCATGAGTAGCAATTATTCGGTTTTTATGATGCGGTCAGGTCATTCTTGGTTTCACCCACTTTGGAGATACGTTGCTTCCATACGCGTGAAGTATTATCAATATATTAAGTTCTTGATTTTCACAGTTTTTTCGCATTCTTCACTTAAAGTCGCAGTCATTACACGTTGAACTACATGGAAAGTTCGGTTCTGATGCACCTAGCGTTACGAACAGCATCTACAGAATCAACTGTAAGGACTGTTCGGGTGTTTACATGGGGCAGACATCCAGGGAAATTCAAACTAGAATCGAAGAACATGAAAAGCGTGTCCGGAGACAGCCCCGGGATGCGAGGGAATATCAATCCCTTATTCGTGATTCCGCCTTGGCGGAGCACGTTTTAGATAGGGGCCACAGCGTCGATTTAGACAATGTGGCAATATTGAGACGCGGTATTAAACCGTATAGCGAACGCCTACATGCGGAGGCGGTCGAAATTGCGAAGGCAGGTCCACTGGCAGTCAATAAGGTGGATGGGGCAGAAATCTCCGCAATCTGGCGCTCGGCACTGATGCGAAAGTAAATAGTTTTTGTTCACCGTATACCTACTAGATTTTTGTTTTTCTTCAAAACATAGAATAACCTTGACACGTTAGTGATGTACTTTTACGCATGTGGGCGGTTGTCAACTGACCTTGACCGTGTTCACTTGTATCAGATTGACGTAGATACACACTGAGGAAAATCGACCACTGATCCTGGCCATTCCCACGAGACGTGACACGCTGTAGGCGTACTATAGGCTGTTTAACGTTAAAATCAAATAAGTGGTGGTGGGTTGACTACTACTTAATCATGTTCCCTGTCCTGACTATCACCCTTGGTCTGACGAAGCTTCTGTGTCAGATGTGAAACGTTACCCAAAAACTACTCTTACCGATTGCACTCAAATGTCTTTGTATTATGAATACACGATCGGTCCCAAACATATTACAATCGATTGCTGATATGGAAAGTTATATTAAACGCAAGAGGATTGTGTACTGTCACGACTACTCCCTTTTATCCTCATGTTTCGACTCTGCATATTCACAGTTTGCTCGGATCTCCGGTGTGCCCACGCTTTGAGGACGTTCCATTGCTGGAACCACTCGTCTGTACCGTTCTGCATCAAAACCGTCTAACCGATCTTCTCTTTCGACCGGATACCGTTCATGTGGTGTGTCAGCATGGCATGGTGCGATGTTGGACCAGACCTGTGAGTTATAAACCATTGCCGTGTTTATGTGGCTTACTTTTGTCTGTTCTGTTAAATTTATTGGGGATGGTTTACTCGCTTGCATGCCCCATGTATATTTCATTTTGCTTCACATTTGGTGGCTGCGTTAAGGGTAGAATAGTCGATCTCATCTGTTTTCTTACATCACGCAAGCCCATGCGCGATATCACGAAGTTTCTTGAGATTACGATGCATACGATGTGTGTGGCACCACTTTGCGTTTGTTTCAGTGTATCTCCTGCATTTAACCGGCTACAAACCACCGCAAACCACAAGGCAGCAGGAATTTAAGAGCAAGCGGTTCTCATTTGCGAGCGATCCGCCCCTAAGGCATCTCTTCGGATTATTCTTCAGGGATTTCCTAAGAAGCCGATCTCGCATTCGGGGATCCCCACAGGAAACGAGGTTTCGGAACAAGGGTTATCCTTTTGTTGATGTGGAGCTTTTTACCGGATCGAGGCGAATTAGCCTTCAAACATTAGTCACTCGCTTTCGCCTTTCTTATTCTTTCATTAGGAGCCATTCCACCGGAATATGGGAGTTTTTCATGGACTGGATTTCGTTTTCAAACACAACGACCTCAATCCTTTTACTACAGAATCAACTACTTACTTACTTACTTTTGTGCGACTATCTCCTCCCGGAGGATGAGTCGGCTTCAAAGAAGGTTCTTGGGAATTTGGATACAAAGCGGCGTCCCCAGCACCACTCGGCGTTTGTTCGAGTCAGCTTCTCTAGCCTTTGCACAACCCAGTGCGACCTGCAAGGCAGCAGGGAGTTGCCAGAAAGAGGTGGTCTACCAGACTCTGTTCCAGGTTTTTCCTCGGGGTTTTCTCCCGAAGCCTTTCCCGCAATCGGGTATCCCGCAAGACAGCGGAGCTTTAAAATCAGGGTTTTCCTTCCCTTAGACGAAATGCCCTCCCAGGCTAACGAGCTCCATCTGCCCGAAGCAAACTGGTTTTCAGGCGCCAGTCACTCGCCTTCGCCCCTTCTCCTGTTGGTAGAAGCAGTTCCGCCGGCCTCGGGGAGCCACTCGTGCAGGCCAGAAGCTGGACTTGGTTGTCAGGGGCTATTTGAGACGCGCGCCATATGGGAGCATTTTATAAACAGTGGGGGCTTATCCCCACTGCCACCCCCGGCTATGACAACCTTTGTAACCACAGAATCAACTACCGCGATATCGAGTAGTGTGAAACACTTATTCTTGCCAAGTGACCAACCTTCAGGCCGATTCGTTTTCCGGTCTCCTTCGGTCGACCATGAATGCACACCGCTACGCACATTGAACTCATTGCCTATAGTCTTTAACATAACCATACATGATCATCATCATCATCATAGACAGCATTACACCGGTAACAAGTAACAAGTGCTTAACATGACATAGTAAAAATTCTAAAAAGATAAGGTGAAGAAAGAACCATCAGCTCGATTCCAGAGAACCATTCTTTTCGAGAGCGACAAGTAGCACTCGGTCGTTCGGCCATGTTCGCAGACTGTCGAAGTGTTCTACCTTCAGATACCGAAAACAGTACCTGCTTTTGCTACACACGGGATAGTGAAGTGGTTTCCTTCAAACTGTTTAACATTGCGTACGAAACGAATTAATTCCGTCATCGTTTTCGTAATATTGGCACATGTAAGATTGAAACAAAAATTGGGGTTATCCATTATTTACGCGCCACTGCTGTGGTTGGAACAGACAACAGCATGGACTCTGCGCCACGTTGCAAATCGCCTGAAATGATCCGTTTGTGCATCAGTCATCTTCCCTGCACTTACACCCCACTACTTGCACAGATGCGCAAGGTATCACCGTAATAAATTAATTGGCCACCTGTAGTGAGCTGCACGCGGAAACGCGCTGGAGTCTCAATACCATTCGCACTTGTAATTTCTTTCTCATATACATACATACATACATTATGCACACATACATTCATATACATACAAACATACATACATACTTCATACACACAGACATACATATGCATACAAACATCCATCCATACATACATACATACATACATACATCATATATACATACATACATACATCATACACACAGACATACATATATACATACATACATACATACATGCCATACAATAATTAGCAATGACCTTCTATGGTTTCGAGTATTTTGCTGTTTCGGTCGCATTAATCGATGATCATTTAAGCTCGTATTTCCCTTCAGCAGCGGAACAAAAAATGTGAATTTATCGAAGAAACGTCAACCGAAAGTGACACGTGCTCCCGCAAATCCAGCCTGGACCCGAACGCCACTAGTCGTCTCGGCAGTCCCGTCGCTGGTGGTTCTGTGCAATCTCCTCCTCGTATGCTGAACTCGCGCTCACAGCCCAACGCGACTGGTCGCTCCCATGCGGAGACCGCTTTGCCAAGCCCCACTTCGTCAGAACACACGAGACCTCCTGCCAGCCCAGTCCTCACAGGTCGCACGTCCCCATCAAACGTTCGCCCCCCCTCCCGTTCTACGAACGCCACAACTGAAGGGCAATCGCGTTTGTGTAACGGCCTCGGTTCTCCGGATGTCAATTGCTCAGATGTTTGATTGTTTCTTCTTCTCTCGTGGTTCTTGTTCCCCCCCCTTGATTTGCCATTACCATTGTTGTAAGTCATTTCTAATCGCCTTTCGATCTTTGTGTGTGTATCCACGTAGCCACGTTGGCTTGCATTTCTTTCTTGACGTGCAAATTTAGGTGGCCAAACTGTTTGTGAGGTCCGGACAAATTCCTATTCATGATCCACACCAAGCCGTGGCCGTTATTTTGCGTCCAAATTATTTCTTTTTTCTCTCACTTGATGAATAAAATACTTCTTTCTACCGTTTGTTCCGTTTTTCACTCTCTATTACACGGTAATGCTCGACTGTGTGTTTGGTATCTTGCGTCGCGGTGCGTGCTTGTCCATAATCGCTGTGAACACTGGCTCATATAGAGTCACATATTAGGGTGATGTGTTAGGTTTAAATATCGAAGTGGATCGGTTTTGCGGTTTATGTTCGCCATCGTCATCATTACCGGATGCTTAACTGCCATACAACCGAAATAAAACAACATACGAAAAGATGGGGAAAGGTGAGACTTGAATAGCTACGGATTCTATAGAGGTGTAAGCACAAACAAACTGGGAAGAGGTGCCTACACCTCGAATGGAACATGCATTCAAGCAAGTTTCGTGAACATTTAGAGCGTCATCAGCACGATCGCTTCCTTGCCCCTTTCACTGCCATGCATCATGACAAGCTTTTCTCGTCACTCCACTTGGCAACATACAAGTTTAAAGGCACACTCTAAAAAATGCTTACCACTGCAACGCCACTGAACATAGTTTCCAGATATTTCCTGTCGTTTAAGCGAAATTTTCCATCAAGCAATACAACTTCCATGGTTCGCTTTCATGTATTGCTCACAGTGCTTGGTCGCTTGTCTATTTTTGACTACATGCTGGCGTACTGGGTAAAACGCTTGTCTTTCAAGTGCTGTGTCTCAATCGCCGCCGCAGTTGCGCATTTTTGAAGATGTGATTCATCTTCCTTCCCACTAACCATGTGAAAAATCGATACCGATGATGGCCAGCAATGAATCCTCTCCATTGCCAATGATACAGGAGATAAACTTACGTTTGTTTTATGCGGCTGGCTTCACGGGTGGATTATTGAACCGCGCTAGCACATACACCTCGACCATTGCAGTTTGTTATCCAGTCTCGTTCCCGCTTTCGAACGCTGTCCTAGGGCGTGTACATCCTCACTCGACATCGGCAGCCAGGTCTCCACTTAACACAACTGGGAATTATAAGTGGACGAGTTTTGTGATCGCAGAGGCACTTTCGGAGGATACCACCGTTGACGGAAAGCGTAGGTATTCCACTACATCGCATCTGGACGGCAGAGTAAGGATAGCGGACGCGAAAGTTTATCCTAAGGCACCGATGGTAGAACACCTCAGCCGCCATATCTTACATCAATAAAGTAGTACATACACGGCTTGATATTTTAGTTTTGAAATCGAACCCAGGCGTTCGAGGAAGGGTGCACACATCATGACCCTTCGTATTGTGTGAAATCATGTTTAAGTAACTCGATGAATATCCGTTGCATCGCATTTGGTTTAAAACGCGTTTACGTTTGAGAACACGAAGCAGAATCTGTTTACAGTTTACACCATTCGTTTCTTTTATGCGCGCTGTTTAAATTAATTGTGATATATTAAGGATGGGGATGTGAGCACCAAAATACATCAATTGTGATATTGTTTGTGCATCTATTTGGTTCCAGAATGTAGGGGGTTGTGCTATTTTACCTCTATCTCAATCGTTGTGCTTCAACGCGGTTGATGGCATGTGTTTTATCATTGTTCACTAGATGCCAAATTACACTGCAGGTGAGAGGCGACAAAACATGAAGAGTGTTATTGGTTGGATGAAACTCAATTTTGATACCAGGGTTGATTGAAGTCGGTTCAACCAACCATGATACTGCTAGAAAGATTCGCAGTGAAAAGGTGAGGATTCTGGGAGCCTATAATGTAGCTTTGCTCAGCAATGTAATGGAAGAGGTTCGTGTACTAGGATGCATGAACACAGAAGTCGAATCGGTAAGCAGCCACGCAATTCCACTGAATATCAATCACTGATAAGAGATTCAGCACTCGCTGGACACAGGTCACAGCGTTGATCTTTATAACGTGGAAGTGATAAAGCGAGGGGTAAAACCATACATGGAACAACTTCACGCTGAGGCGGTTGAGATAACAATGCTGGTAAGAATGGAGTCACTAAGTTGGATGGGGCTGATATTTCCACAATCTGGCGTCCGTTTCTGCAGCGGATAAATATTAACGTGCGTGATCCCTAGTGTGCGCACCGAGTACTCAATTGAGCTAATCGCTCAGCAGATGTCATTCACATCTGCCGAGACCGAAACAATTGAGGGATTATACGGCACGTAAAGGTGGTGGTGCGTCAGTTGATATTGATTTCGCCTGTCTATTTTAACGAGCGCAGAACACACCATGGACTGTGCAGTTTTTAACCAGCTTATGATTGGTCAGGTGAATGAAATTTAAGCTCGATCTCTATTCGTTCTGGTATCCTTGGTCTGACGACGCTTCTGAGTCAAGCGAAACGTTACCAATAAACTACTCTCACCGATTCATTACAAACTTTCATTTTTCATAGCTCTGCTCACTTTGAATGAGTAGTAGGTACGCGGTTAATACTTAATGCTCGTGTTTCCTATCTTCGTTGACTTTTACTTTAACCTCTGTTCGAAAGAAATCTACTGAAATCATTAAGTATTTTTATTGGAAAATATGTATCTTTCCATAGCAAGTACTTTCTTGCGGCGGTCATTGTTCCGAATTTGTTTGAACAAACTTGCCAAATTTCGTATGCGGTCTTTCCATTTCATGATGGTGCACAATATTGGACTCAATTGTAATGTGTGCGCATGACAGCCAAATGCTGTTTGCTGAACTCGAAGTGTTCGCGTTCCGAATACAAACGAGCCAAATGTTTCAGGTTTTCGTCCACTTCAGCAAACTCATCGTCGGTCACGTGGAATCTTCCAGGAGGTGAACCCGTCCGCTCCCGTTCCCTGATCAATCCTTTCTTCACTGGTGGAAGAAGTGCCTCAGGTATGTAAATGTCTCTGAAACTGTGCGCGCGCCTCAAGTTGTCGGTATAAATGAGGAATGTCACGTCGGTTTGTTCAGAGAATGCGACACTGGCGTTGTCCAAAGGAGACAGATCCAAACACGGCCTACGTCTCGTTTTGCACGAATACGGCACCTTTGGCTTTCGACCTGAGGTATACATGCAAGATGAAACAAACGCAATAGTCTTGCTTCCAATATTTGAAATATGTCTATATCACGTGACCAATAATAGCGGAAATTTCAAACGAAGGACGTGGCTCCATTTTGTTAGTTTACACTAGATTTCAATTTGGTCAAGGGGATGCTGGGTGGTTTCGATTGCTTTTCCGACTATTTTTTGGTTTATTCGTGTCTATGAGCTAGTTTAACTAACGGAACATAACGATCTAAAGTATTATACGTTGCGGTATATACCTCATGGATCCGAGAGCTGCAGATGCCATCGTGAAGGTATCAAAAGCCTTTACGCATCGTGAACGACAGCATTGATTTCAGATTGCGTATTATTAATTAACTTCTACCATTTATGGCGAATTTAAGCTAAGATGAACAACGGTCATAGTCGGGGTATCTAAATGCGGTCGACGTATGAACAGCATGAATTTGGTTTCTTTATGACATGTTATTGGTTAAAGCAAAACAAATGAAATTAAACGGTCGATTTAACGCATGGTTGGTGTAGCTTTTTTACATTTACTGACCCAGTTTGAAAAAGGTATGCTAATATCTTAAAAAAATTCTGGACTAAAATGAAGCTCTCTTGGAGCTAAAAGCTTACCAAGTGCTCACATCGCCGCACTTACACACCATCACCATTTTCTGACTGTTTGCCGTCATCAAATGGACGCAGTATTATTGGTTTCGGTGACCCAGGCTGTTAAACAGATTTCTTACAATGGACCACGGTGTTCAAATGCGTGATTCCGGATCATGTACCGAAGACCCTTGACACCCTTTGTGGTGTATAATTGAGGAGGAATTCAGTACTACAATACTAAATTGGCCAGTTTTAAGCACCGTGAATGCTTTACTCTGAAGCACTGTGTGATTCTGTGTTTGAGTACCGTTTTTAAAACTCTATTTAATATAAATGACTTTATGTACAACAATACCACTGTTTCAAGGCTCGTTGACCCCATCACTACTGTCTCCAAATAGCCTGAAGCAGGTTGCGTTAAGTCCCGCGATTGTGAGCGCAACCTTATATTTTAGGTTAAGCGCCTATTTCTCTCCTGAACGTATTATTCAACAAGAAGAACAGATCGCTTTTATGCACTTCGGCACTTGATCCAAAATCACACTGCGATTTTGTTTGATAAACACTATGGTGCACGACATGAAACCTGCAATCAGTGAATTGAAAATCAATCCTTCTCAACTTGGTACCGGTTTTTTTTCTATTGTGACCGAATGAGATACACCGAATATTGACGCGGAATCAAGTAAGTTACCTGTAATATGATATTGAAGAATGGATATGATTTCTTCCGTTTTTAAGCAGCCACTTTCCACAACATGTGTCGCAAACTCGTGCGGAAGTATGGTGGGGAATCGAATAAGGGCAAAATTATGGTTGCCCAGTGCGATTCGTTGATTCATTGCCGTCACGGGTATGCCGATGCGTTCACATTCGTTTTCTGCCCAATGCATCACCTGATCGAACAATTCAATCTCTCGAATGTTCAGTACATCTTGCTTCAAGATTTGCACAACCAAATCCCGATGAACGTCTTTGAATTCTGGTCGTTTAAGCACTTCAAACGTGTCGTTGATAATCAAGCGCATACACAGATTGCGTAATCGTGGCTCGTTGAAGTCGAAGCTGGCTTTGAGCAGTTTGAGCACGTGCTCAATACAGACATTGTTTTCCAAGTAATTGACACAGGCCCTGGCCAAGTCATAGAAGCAATATTTTCTTGCTGCATATAACGTACGGATCGTACCGACCACTCCGGTGAACACCATTTCGTCGTAGTAAACATACCTGCACAGCACAAGTAGAATCAAGAGTACATATATTGTTCTAACGCGATAGCATATTTGATACATTGAATCTGTTATTCCTTTGGAATTCAAAGAGAATTTGGTGATAGAATTAGCTTGATTGTATTGGGGAGAATTAACCAGCGTTCTTACTTACCTAGTGGTTTACACACCTAGATAATAATTTATAAATTCACTAAGAATAACGCTCGTAATTTCTACGAACTGATAATAAATTTTGAAAATTCGACTCTCTTCGATGAGTTGAAAATTCGGATATTTAAAATTCATATTGCGTGAAGAAACACTGAGCACAATGAATAAACGAGTTTAAATTTGATAAACGTGTGAGCATAGAATACAAACCAGTTTGATTTGCATTCGGTGACAGAGAAAGAGTTCTTGTCGATCGGAATTGGAGCCAGACATTTAATCTTGTCTTGTTCCTTCGCTATTTAATGAGGCATTGCTACACACATTTGGATCTACTGAAACTGTTCATGTTTGAAAGAATTTGGCCAAGTCTAGCTATCTGTTTCGTGTTGAAATGGAAATGTATACAAAAGAGGATTTGTTCACCAGCATGGGTTTTACCCATGCGTGTCCATCAGTGTGGGCCCGTGATTTAACAGGTTGGTTGTAGCAACCTTATCCAACACTGGCATACAAATCCAAACTTTGTTAACCATTCCTCCACTGTTTCGAGGCATTTGGATCATGCTCCTACTGTCCCTACCTGATTAGGACATACAGCACTGGTCCCAAATAGAAATGCATTTTGACGTATAATTAATGGTGCTCATTTGTGATTATTCATTTCGTAACTAGTCAGAGTTAAAAAAGTTTCTATACTGGTATTCAAACTGTGTGAGCATATTGGTTGGATTTGTTTCAACTTGCGCGTACATTATTTGCTAGTGGAGATAATTAAATGCTCACACTCTAAAGTTTGTTGCTTCCTTCTTTTGACTATTTAATTAAGTTCGATCAATAACCTACTCACCTCAACAGCCGATAAAATCCAAGTGGATGAACATCTTGAATACGAATCGTATCGGCACCGATAACCATGTCTTTAATAAAGTCTGTTGGAGGTTTCGCATCATGTTGCGGACTACGCCGACCTTTCTTGGGACTAGATTTGCCCCCTTTACCTGGACTACTTTTCTTCGGGCTGGAACCTTTGCCACCACTTTTAGACTTTGGACTTTTCTTCGGAGAGGACTTTCCTTCGCTTGCTTTTGGACTTTTCTTCTGAGGACTCTTTTTTGACGGGCTCTTCTTTCCTGGACTTTTCTTGCTTGGGCTACCTGATTTGTCTTTCTTATCCGGGCTTTTCTTTGGTGATTTAGCGTTTTCAATTGCGACCTGCATTTCTCGTTCTTCTTCACGTATTTTACGTGCTTCCTCCTCACGTTCTTTGATACGATTCGCTTTCCA
>JACCGJ010000303.1:0-31671 GCA_013407085.1 Atriophallophorus winterbourni | reverse complement strand
TGCACGGATGTGCAATCATGCAGTACTTCTGTGCTGTTTGGCTAACACCGTGCTAAATTGATTGGCCACCGGTAGTGAGCTGCATGCTGAAACAGGCTGGAGTCTCACTACCATTTTTATTTTATTTTTCGTATCTGTCTAGGCCTGGGCAACCTGATAGTATCTCAGCCCACGTGCAGTATCTTACTGTACGGCACTTTGCCTGGTTCAGGCTTGTGCTTTAATACATAATAATACGTACATTACATTCATACACACCAACATACATTACATACATACATACATAACATACCATAACATACATACATACAACATACATGTATCATACACACATACATACATACATACTACATTATATTACATACAGATACATATGCTACAAAACATACATACATACATACATACGTACATACATACATACTCATACATACATACAGACATACATAAGTACATTTACATACATACATCCATGCATATACAATACAACATACATACATACATACAATTATTATACATACATAATACATATGCCATACACCATACATACAACAATTACATACATACATCCATAATGCATACATAATAACCATACATACATACATCAAAACACAGACATACATAATACATACATATATACATACATACATACATACCGTAAATAATACATACATACTACATGCATACATACGTACATACCTACTACATATTACATACATGCATACCTAAGGCATCATTACACACATACATAAATGCATTACTACATACATATATCATGAGAATACTTACATACTTTACATCATACAAACATCCATCCATCCATACATACATCATACATACATACATACATACATCATACACACAGACATACATATATATACATACATACATACATGCCATACAATAATTAGCCATGACCTTCTATGGTTTCGAGTAGTTTGCTGTTTCGGTCGCACTAATCGACGACATACCGTTGACCATTTAAGCTCGTATTTCCCTTCAGCAGCGGAACAAAAAATGTGAATTTATCGAAGAAACGTCAACCGAAAGTGACACGTGCTCCCGCAAATCCAGCCTGGACCCGAACACTACTGGTCGTCTCGGCAGTCCCGTCGCCAGTGGTTCTGTGCAATCTCCTCCTCGTATGCTGAACTCGCGCTCACAGCCCAACGCGACTGGTCGCTCCCATGCGGAGACCGCTTTGCCAAACCCCACTTCGTCAGAACACACGAGACCTCCTGCCAGCCCACAGGTCGCGCAGTCCCCATCGAACCTTCGCTCCCCCTCCCGTTCTACGAACGCCACAACTGAAGGGCAATCGCGTTTGTGTAACGGCCTCGGTTCTCCGGATGTCAATTGCTCAGATGTTTGATTGTTTCTTCTTCGCTCGTGGTTCTTGTTCCCCCCCTTGATTTGCCATTACCATTGTTGTAAGTCATTTCTAATCGCCTTTCAATCTTTGTGTGTGTATCCACGTAGCCACGTTGGCTTGCATTTCTTTCTTGACGTGCAAATTTAGGTGCCCAAACTGTTTGTGAGGTCCGGACAAATTCCTATTCATGATCCACACCAAGCCGTGGCCGTTATTTTGCGTCCAAATTATTTCTTTTTTCTCTCACTTGATGAATAAAATACTTCTTTCTACCGTTTGTTCCGTTTTTCACTCTCTATTACACGGTAATGCTCGACTGTGTGTTTGGTATCTTGCGTCGCGGTGCGTGCTTGTCCATAATCGCTGTGAACACTGGCTCATATAGAGTCACATATTAGGGTGATGTGTTAGGTTTAAATATCGAAGTGGATCGGTTTTGCGGTTTATGTTCGCCATCGTCATCATTACCGGATGCTTAACTGCCATACAACCGAAATAAAACAACATACGAAAAGATGGGGAAAGGTGAGACTTGAATAGCTACGGATTCTATAGAGGTGTAAGCACAAACAAACTGGGAAGAGGTGCCTACACCTCGAATGGAACATGCATTCAAGCAAGTTTCGTGAACATTTAGAGCGTCATCAGCACGATCGCTTCCTTGCCCCTTTCACTGCCATGCATCATGACAAGCTTTTCTCGTCACTCCACTTGGCAACATACAAGTTTAAAGGCACACTCTAAAAAATGCTTACCACTGCAACGCCACTGAACATAGTTTCCAGATATTTCCTGTCGTTTAAGCGAAATTTTCCATCAAGCAATACAACTTCCATGGTTCGCTTTCATGTATTGCTCACAGTGCTTGGTCGCTTGTCTATTTTTGACTACATGCTGGCGTACTGGGTAAAACGCTTGTCTTTCAAGTGCTGTGTCTCAATCGCCGCCGCAGTTGCGCATTTTTGAAGATGTGATTCATCTTCCTTCCCACTAACCATGTGAAAAATCGATACCGATGATGGCCAGCAATGAATCCTCTCCATTGCCAATGATACAGGAGATAAACTTACGTTTGTTTTATGCGGCTGGCTTCACGGGTGGATTATTGAACCGCGCTAGCACATACACCTCGACCATTGCAGTTTGTTATCCAGTCTCGTTCCCGCTTTCGAACGCTGTCCTAGGGCGTGTACATCCTCACTCGACATCGGCAGCCAGGTCTCCACTTAACACAACTGGGAATTATAAGTGGACGAGTTTTGTGATCGCAGAGGCACTTTCGGAGGATACCACCGTTGACGGAAAGCGTAGGTATTCCACTACATCGCATCTGGACGGCAGAGTAAGGATAGCGGACGCGAAAGTTTATCCTAAGGCACCGATGGTAGAACACCTCAGCCGCCATATCTTACATCAATAAAGTAGTACATACACGGCTTGATATTTTAGTTTTGAAATCGAACCCAGGCGTTCGAGGAAGGGTGCACACATCATGACCCTTCGTATTGTGTGAAATCATGTTTAAGTAACTCGATGAATATCCGTTGCATCGCATTTGGTTTAAAACGCGTTTACGTTTGAGAACACGAAGCAGAATCTGTTTACAGTTTACACCATTCGTTTCTTTTATGCGCGCTGTTTAAATTAATTGTGATATATTAAGGATGGGGATGTGAGCACCAAAATACATCAATTGTGATATTGTTTGTGCATCTATTTGGTTCCAGAATGTAGGGGGTTGTGCTATTTTACCTCTATCTCAATCGTTGTGCTTCAACGCGGTTGATGGCATGTGTTTTATCATTGTTCACTAGATGCCAAATTACACTGCAGGTGAGAGGCGACAAAACATGAAGAGTGTTATTGGTTGGATGAAACTCAATTTTGATACCAGGGTTGATTGAAGTCGGTTCAACCAACCATGATACTGCTAGAAAGATTCGCAGTGAAAAGGTGAGGATTCTGGGAGCCTATAATGTAGCTTTGCTCAGCAATGTAATGGAAGAGGTTCGTGTACTAGGATGCATGAACACAGAAGTCGAATCGGTAAGCAGCCACGCAATTCCACTGAATATCAATCACTGATAAGAGATTCAGCACTCGCTGGACACAGGTCACAGCGTTGATCTTTATAACGTGGAAGTGATAAAGCGAGGGGTAAAACCATACATGGAACAACTTCACGCTGAGGCGGTTGAGATAACAATGCTGGTAAGAATGGAGTCACTAAGTTGGATGGGGCTGATATTTCCACAATCTGGCGTCCGTTTCTGCAGCGGATAAATATTAACGTGCGTGATCCCTAGTGTGCGCACCGAGTACTCAATTGAGCTAATCGCTCAGCAGATGTCATTCACATCTGCCGAGACCGAAACAATTGAGGGATTATACGGCACGTAAAGGTGGTGGTGCGTCAGTTGATATTGATTTCGCCTGTCTATTTTAACGAGCGCAGAACACACCATGGACTGTGCAGTTTTTAACCAGCTTATGATTGGTCAGGTGAATGAAATTTAAGCTCGATCTCTATTCGTTCTGGTATCCTTGGTCTGACGACGCTTCTGAGTCAAGCGAAACGTTACCAATAAACTACTCTCACCGATTCATTACAAACTTTCATTTTTCATAGCTCTGCTCACTTTGAATGAGTAGTAGGTACGCGGTTAATACTTAATGCTCGTGTTTCCTATCTTCGTTGACTTTTACTTTAACCTCTGTTCGAAAGAAATCTACTGAAATCATTAAGTATTTTTATTGGAAAATATGTATCTTTCCATAGCAAGTACTTTCTTGCGGCGGTCATTGTTCCGAATTTGTTTGAACAAACTTGCCAAATTTCGTATGCGGTCTTTCCATTTCATGATGGTGCACAATATTGGACTCAATTGTAATGTGTGCGCATGACAGCCAAATGCTGTTTGCTGAACTCGAAGTGTTCGCGTTCCGAATACAAACGAGCCAAATGTTTCAGGTTTTCGTCCACTTCAGCAAACTCATCGTCGGTCACGTGGAATCTTCCAGGAGGTGAACCCGTCCGCTCCCGTTCCCTGATCAATCCTTTCTTCACTGGTGGAAGAAGTGCCTCAGGTATGTAAATGTCTCTGAAACTGTGCGCGCGCCTCAAGTTGTCGGTATAAATGAGGAATGTCACGTCGGTTTGTTCAGAGAATGCGACACTGGCGTTGTCCAAAGGAGACAGATCCAAACACGGCCTACGTCTCGTTTTGCACGAATACGGCACCTTTGGCTTTCGACCTGAGGTATACATGCAAGATGAAACAAACGCAATAGTCTTGCTTCCAATATTTGAAATATGTCTATATCACGTGACCAATAATAGCGGAAATTTCAAACGAAGGACGTGGCTCCATTTTGTTAGTTTACACTAGATTTCAATTTGGTCAAGGGGATGCTGGTTGGTTTCGATTGCTTTTCCGACTATTTTTTGGTTTATTCGTGTGAATGAGCTAGTTTAACTAACAGAACATAACGATCTAAAGTATTATACGTTGCGGTATATACCTCATGGATCCGAGAGCTGCAGATGCCATCGTGAAGGTATCAAAAGCCTTTACGCATCGTGAACGACAGCATTGATTTCAGATTGCGTATTATTAATTAACTTCTACCATTTATGGCGAATTTAAGCTAAGATGATCAACGGCCATAGTCGGGGTATCTAAATGCGGTTGACGTATGAACAGCATGAATTTGGTTTCTTTATGACATGCTATTGGCTAAAGCGAAACAACTGAAATAAAACCGTCGATTTAACGCATTTTTGGTGTAGCTTTTTTACATTTACTGACCCAGTTTGAAAAAGGTATGCTAATATCTTAAAAAAATTCTGGACTAAAATGAAGCTCTGTTAGAGCTAAAAGCTCATCAATGTAATGTGCTCACATCGCCGCACTTACACACCATCACTGTTTTCTGACTGTTTGCCGTCATCAAATGGACGCAGTATTATTGGTTTCGGTGACCCAGGCTGTTAAACAGATTTCTTACAATGGACCATGGTGTTCAAATGCGTAATTACGGTGATTCCGGATCAAGTACCGATCACCATTGCAACCCTTTGTGGTGTATAAGTGAGGAGGAATTCAGTACTACAATACTAAATTGGCCAGTTTTAAGCCACCGTGAATGCTTGACTCTGAAGCACTGTGTGATTCTGTGTTTGAGTACCATTTTTAAATGACTTTGTGTACAACAATACCACTGTTTTAAGGCTCATTGACCCCATCACTACTGTCTCCAAATAGCCTGAAGCAGGTTGCGTTAAGTCCCGCGATTGTGAGCGCAACCTTATATTTTAGGTTAAGCGCCTATTTCTCTCCTGAACGTATTATTCAACAAGAAGAACAGATCGCTTTTATGCACTTCGGCACTTGATCCAAAATCACACTGCGATTTTGTTTGATAAACACTATGGTGCACGACATGAAACCTGCAATCAGTGAACTGAAAATCAATCCTTCTCAACTTAGTACCGGTTTTTTCTATCGTGACCGAATGAGATACACCGAATATTGACGCGGAATCGAGTAAGTTACCTGTAATATGATATTGAAGAATGGATATGATTTCTTCCGTTTTTAAGCAGCCACTTTCCACAACATGTGTCGCAAACTCGTGCGGAAGTATGGTGGGGAATCGAATAAGGGCAAAATTGTGGTTGCCCAGTGCGATTCGTTGATTCATTGCCGTCACGGGTATGCCGATGCGTTCACATTCGTTTTCTGCCCAATGCATCACCTGATCGAACAATTCAATCTCTCGAATGTTCAGTACATCTTGCTTCAAGATTTGCACAACCAAATCCCGATGAACGTCTTTGAATTCTGGTCGTTTAAGCACTTCAAACGTGTCGTTGATAATCAAGCGCATACACAGATTGCGTAATCGTGGCTCGTTGAAGTCGAAGCTGGCTTTGAGCAGTTTGAGCACGTGCTCAATACAGACATTGTTTTCCAAGTAATTGACACAGGCCCTGGCCAAGTCATAGAAGCAATATTTTCTTGCTGCATATAACGTACGGATCGTACCGACCACTCCGGTGAACACCATTTCGTCGTAGTAAACATACCTGCACAGCACAAGTAGAATCAAGAGTACATATATTGTTCTAACGCGATAGCATATTTGATACATTGAATCTGTTATTCCTTTGGAATTCAAAGAGAATTTGGTGATAGAATTAGCTTGATTGTATTGGGAAGAATTAACCAGCGTTCTTACTTACCTAGTGGTTTAAACACCTAGGTAATAATTTATAATTTCACTAAGAATAGCGCTCGTAATTTCTACGAACTGATAATAAATTTTGAAAATTCGACTCTCTTCGATGAGTTGAAAATTCGGATATTTAAAATTCATATTGCGTGAAGAAACACTGAGCACAATGAATAAACGAGTTTAAATTTGATAAACGTGTGAGCATAGAATACAAACCAGTTTGATTTGCATTCGGTGACAGAGAAAGAGTTCCTGTCGATCGGAATTGGAGCCAGAAATTTAATCTTGTCTTGTTCCTTCGCTATTTAATGAGGCATTGCTACACACATTTGGATCTACTGAAACTGTTCGTGTCGAAGGAAGTTTGCCAAGTCTAGCTCTCTGTTTCGTGTTGAAATGGAAATGTATACAAAACAGGATTTGTTCACCAGCATGGGTTTTACCCATGCGTGCCCATCAGTGTGGGCACGTGATTTAACAGGTTGGTTGTAGCAACCTTATCCAACACTGGCATACAAATCCAAACTTTGTTAACCATTCCTCCACTGTTTCGAGGCATTTGGATCATGCTCCTACTGTCCCTACCTGATTAGGACATACAGCACTGGTCCCAAATAGAAATGCATTTTGACGTATAATTAATGGTGCTCATTTGTGATTATTCATTTCGTAACTAGTCAGAGTTAAAAAAGTTTCTATACTGGTATTCAAACTGTGTGAGCATATTGGTTGGATTTGTTTCAACTTGCGCGTACATTATTTGCTAGTGGAGATAATTAAATGCTCACACTCTAAAGTTTGTTGCTTCCTTCTTTTGACTATTTAATTAAGTTCGATCAATAACCTACTCACCTCAACAGCCGATAAAATCCAAGTGGATGAACATCTTGAATACGAATCGTATCGGCACCGATAACCATGTCTTTAATAAAGTCTGTTGGAGGTTTCGCATCATGTTGCGGACTACGCCGACCTTTCTTGGGACTAGATTTGCCCCCTTTACCTGGACTACTTTTCTTCGGGCTGGAACCTTTGCCACCACTTTTAGACTTTGGACTTTTCTTCGGAGAGGACTTTCCTTCGCTTGCTTTTGGACTTTTCTTCTGAGGACTCTTTTTTGACGGGCTCTTCTTTCCTGGACTTTTCTTGCTTGGGCTACCTGATTTGTCTTTCTTATCCGGGCTTTTCTTTGGTGATTTAGCGTTTTCAATTGCGACCTGCATTTCTCGTTCTTCTTCACGTATTTTACGTGCTTCCTCCTCACGTTCTTTGATACGATTCGCTTTCCATTCTTCACAGTCGACAAATAATTTCTCAAAAATTGGACTTTCTGCCGCGAGCATACATTTATGTGCACTGATGGTGGTTTGAGCATTTTCTGGTCCAACAATAAAATCCACATCGGTTTTTAATTTGGTTTCTAGTAGGAATCGCATCCGACGATGCATCACACCTTCTGGAACGGGGACCACCAACTCTTCTTCTTCAGCTGGTGGCTCGGCTGCATTGCCTTTACGATCATCCCGTTTTGGGCTTTTCTTCGATTTTGGTGGACTCTTCTTTGATTTAGATGGGCTTTTCTTTTCTGGGCTTCCTTTTTTAGACCCACTTGACTTTTTGCTAGGCATTTTTAATAGCCCCAACAAAATTGGTATTAATCCAACAAGCCCGGATTAAGAAATGAATTTAGCATACCTCTCCCAGCGTGACCGGGTTCAAACGCGGTTGATCGATCTACAAGTGGATCGATATTGCACGAATTTGTCGGCGGTTACATTATTCATGGTTATTTTACCACAATATCATATCGATATATTTTACGATAGCCATACTCGATAATGCGTTGAAAATTTGTGGAACTGGTTTTTTATTGTTATTTATCTGGTGTCAGTTTTGATCAAGATATTGGATTGACTTTCATACTAAATCATTGAGCCTGAGTACGGTGAACAGCGAGAAACTGGTTTTAGTCTGTTTTTCCAGCGGATTTCTGCAACAATATGCACAGAAATATACGTAGTTGCATGTGATCCACAGCACAACCGGTTCAGTCCTGTCTCTTCTCATTTGAATCATATTGGAGTCGCGCGGAAAGAACAAGGTTTAAAACTAACAAATAATGTTGTGAAACTAACTTTGAGGGCCTCGACAATGATAGGTTTGACCCACTGAAGCAGTGAAGCCTGAGCAATAAAAAATTCGGTTTCTTCATCTACCATTTTACACAATAATTTCGAAGATATTGGTTACTGAAGAGCGATTAAATTATCTAAATTCATTGCTCAGCTCCATTTATCGTGACGCGTTTGATTAAAATTTAATACTAATTTTTTATTCATCATCATCATCATTAGTGACAGAATCACACCTGGTAGCATTCACCAAATTCTTAACTCCCATGCAACCATGAAAAAGGAAAACCTTAAACGATTTGGAAGGATGGAAATTAAAAGGCTACGTATTCTAAATAAGAGTAATCCCAAACAGCCGTGCTGCGCCGACATTTGGAAGTTTTCTAGTAAGCCATTTCAGCTCCGTACCCTATGTGGTGGTTTGGCCACCACGAGTTTTGTGTCAGTCTATTAACTTGGGGTTTGATTATCAAGATTTGTATATCGTTTTTTCATTGTCTTTCATATTGGTCAGCGAATTCGCTCTAATATCAGATTCTTCTTGTTATCATAGACCTGCTTCGGCTGTACTACAAGCCACGCCAGACAAAGTTCTACTTGTTAGCTATAGCTTTCATAGATTAGATCTTTATGAAAACAACCTTTTCTCATACTTCAAACGTGACTCAGCCAAGCGGATTACAATATCTCGATTGTGTGAACATGCAGTGTAAACCAGATCTAGAGAGCATTTAGGCATTTGCAACTGTGTCCAACTTGCGACGCATGTTTTATAAAAATTAATCATCAAGCATCCGTTCACGTCTTAAAAGGTAATTCAAGGTTTTAATGGTCTAAAAAGCAACAAGCTTAACAACAACCATAGGATGGTAAAAATTGAAAGTGTATAGACAATATAAGGAAATAGATTAAACAGTATATAAATGTTCTGGAAACGAATAATGTAATAAAAATTCGTCTAATTTCGTTTTAAATTCATGCAAGCTACTGGAGTGAGCAACGGTTAAAGGTAAACTGTTCCAAGTAAAACAGACACGGACAGAGTAAAAATTCCTTCTACAGTTCAGGCGAGAATGGGGTATGACCAGCACATATTCATGGGTCCGATAATTTCTCGTATCCCTTCGCGTGAATAAATCCTGTAAGGGATGGTTTGGGGTATAGAATGTTTTGTAATGTAAGATAAGGTCTCCTCTGATTCGTCGATAGGGAAAGTCAAACAGATTCAGTTGAGCTATCCTTTCTTTATATGGTTTGTTTCGGATGCTGAGAACTAGTTTTGTTGAGCGGTGATAGATCCGCTGCATACGTTCCACATCCTTCCTAAGCCACGGAGACCATGACTGCACACCGTATTCCATGACTGGTCTCAAGTATGTATTCATGATCCTTGGAAATATCTTGGGCGAAAATTTCCGAAAATACCCTTTTAATTAGATTTAGGACACGTGTTGCACAGTTAGTTTAGAGTGATGTTTTTAAACTGGAGCATATCCAGACAACCAAATCTTTTTCTTCACTGCAATTTTCAAGGACATACGAACCTATGTGATTTGTGAACTTTACTCGATTCCCCACATTCATGATCCTGCATTTGTTGAAGTTAAACGGCAGTTTGTTCTTCAACGACCAGCTGTGAAGCGTATCAAGATCCTTTTGTAATAGCAGACAATCTTCTGGACTACGAATGCTGCGCCAAATCTTTATATCGTCCGCAAATAACGAAATTTACATCGAACAATTTCCAGTATTTCATTGACATAAACCAGAAAGAGGATCGGACCAAGGACTGAACCTTGGGGAACTCCGCTAGTTGCTGCAATTGGTTTGGATAATGCACCATCAACACGTACCTGGTTAGTGCGATTTGTTAAGCAGTCATTTAGCCAATTCAACAACTTTCCAGTAATACCAAGCCTTTCAAGCTTCTGCAGTAGTAGGTAATGGTCAACACGATCGAATGCTTTTGATAAATCTAAGTAGCACGCTTGAATTGCTTGTCCTTTATCTACCGATTTTGTACAATCATCTAACGTTACCAGTAAATTAGACAAACAGGAATAATTTCGTCTGAATCCATGCTGGTTCCTCGAAAGCAACTGATTATTCTCGAAATGTTTCAATAGATCGACAACAATGAGTCGCTCAAGTTATGTTGAAACCACAGGTAACAATGTAACGGGCCGGTAATTAGAAACATCGCAGCAATTTCCACCTTTGTAAATTGCAGAAATTATTCCGCGTTCCCGATCTGTAGGAATCAATCCACTTGCCAGTGTTTGCTCGAGCAAGTAAGTAAGTGGTTTGTATAGCAAACTCGCAAATTACTTCAATATTTTAGGGGTAATTCCGTCGGCGTCAGCAGACTTTCCGGTTTTATGATTAAATAAACCTTGGAGGACGCGTTTAGAAGTGACACTTATTTCACTTAGGGCAACCGTGTTTGAAAGTGTTGGAGTTGGGCTGCTTATTTCATATTCTATCGGGTTGAATAACCATGAATTAAACGTGGCTAAAGCATCAGCAGTTTCTGCTGTAGTTGTTAGTCTAGCTGATGTGTTCACGGACGCTACTCCAGGTTTCACCTTAGCTGGATACTCCAGGGTCTGCTGCCTTAAAGTAAGACATTGACCTCGCACGTGTTGCACACCAGCATTTTTATTTTCACCGTCAACTTGCGGTTGCCCCAGACACGGACTATAAAGCAGACAATATAACAGCTACTCTGTCGATCTCATAGTCCAGCTAGATGCTAACTGCAAAGTTTGAAACGGGAGCTTTAATCAAATGGATAAAATTTTACATAAAGTAGAACTGCTCGCTTGGAGTTGCTAACTTGAAGGATATCCTGAGAGATATGGTAGTACTGATTTCTGGCTCATTGTACATTAAAGTGGATTTCTCGCTCAAGGCACACACCAGGCTTGTTCGAGAATACAGACTGGCGGTCTCCCTTCCGCTGTCGATACAGGAGCAAGCTATTCGAGAGAACGTTTGCGCGCAAAGAAACGAAGACGTTTGGGTGTCTATTCGTTTTCATCAACTTGAGGATTTAAACAAGGATGTGAATGGCTCAACATCCCCGTTACTCACCGAATTCTTCTAAATAGACACAGGTCAACTTGACGAAAATTCCATTCTATTGCAGGAGACAAGAACTCGCGGTAATGTCCTTGAGCTAAGAAACGGAAGATTCGGTTGCTTCCGTCGCTAGTCAGATTTTCTATGTGGGTGCTAAAGGAGCGGAATGAGTGGACTTTAGATGACTGTTATTAGAATCGGAGAGAAGTTTAAATGGCTGTCTGACACTCACACATTATTAGTTGACACCTCGGTGAATTTTCAAACATTTGGTTTAGACGGTAGCTTAATCTTTAGTGCCAGATTGGAGAGGCAATAAATTCACTAAGCATCAGTGAAAAGCCTATGAATAATCATGTACATACAATATAAAGCCATCCGAGGCTGTAATCTCCGAAAGCGCAATATATATATTATATATATATATATATATAGATAATATATATATATATATATATATATCTGGAGATTATCACGATGTGTATGATGGGGTCAAAAGATCCATTGGTCCAAACAAACTTAAAACGGCTCCCATTAAGTCTGTATCTGGTAACCCGATTGTTGACAAAATTCAACAGATGGAAAGATGGGTAGAGCACTTCTCCTTTCTCTACTCTAGGGACAGTATGGTTCTACCGGATGCACTTGAAAATGTCGAGCGGTTGCCGACCATTGAATATCTAGATACTCCCCCTACCCTTGATGAGCCCAATATGGCAATCGATCGCTTAGCGAATGGAAAGGCCCACGGTAACGACGGAATTCCACCTGAGCTCATCCAATGCTGTAGAAGAGCATTATTACAGCTTCTTCATCATTTGCACAATGAGTGGTGACAGGAGGAGTGTGTCCCACGAGAGATGCAAGACACGAAGTTCATCACGCTATTTAAGAATTAAGGTGCTAGTGGCGACTGCAAGATTCAATGTACGCTTATCATATTTCTGCTTTCTATGAGTGAATTCATTCGATTCTTTCGCAAGCGATTAAATCGATTGTTTGTAAGATATTCTATGAATATAGTAATTATGCTGCAATATAAATAGTACATTTCGGCACCAGTGTAAACTGTATTCCGGTCGAAATTGCGAAACTTTCAGATAGGGAGGTGCCACGTATTTTAGGAACAGACTTGTCAAAAACGTCTTTGGATTGTGAGTAAATCACATGACAGATGGTGTGGAAATATTATGAAGATTCACCAATGTGTTGATAATTCATGGACAACTTTTTCTACTGGTGACCACAAAATAATAGATAAATTTCACACTCTTTACACTGTTTGATTAACTTCTACGTGATGGGAAGTTTACGGCAGGATTTGTCGCATACTTCTGCGAGGGAAAAGATTGAAGCCTATTTGCACAGATTTTGAGGAATCCGAAGAAATTAAATTTTATGGTCTATACGCATTTTTTAATAACAATGTTTTACTAACATCAAGAAACCTATCTGGAATTTTGAATTTAGTGTGGGTTGCATTTCCTCAAATCTTTTGATTCACACTTGCCTATTGCCTGATTCCGATAATTGTGTGCTCAAATATCTGTTCATGATTGCGAAATTTTTGTTGTTACATTTAAAGTAAATTGATAGTTCCTCAACGATAAAATATTTCATGTGGCAAAAATTCGATATATTTACTGTTTACTATTGATAAGTAGGCTGTGCTCATAAAATACTGTAAAGCAGCTGTGGCACAGTCAGTTCACCGTTTGCTACTTCAGTGATGGCAGTAGTGTGTCCCACAAGAGATGTGAGGTACCAAAACCATAACGCTATTTAAAACTTACGTTGACATAGGCTATTACAACAATTATCTATTAATCTATCTCCTAGAATTTTTAGGCAATTTTTTTGCTAAATTTTTCTCAATGAGCTGGTAAGGTTTATTTCTAATTCCAATGTGTTTTTTCAGGAGAGTATCACACAATGACACGATCTTCTTTCTGATGCAGTTCCAAAAAAGTACTGGGAATTGCATAAACCATTATACTTTGTTTTATTCTTTTAACGAAGGCATTCTACCACGGGTTTTTAAAAGGCATGTTCTTATATGCTAACTTTCAAGACTGCTCTAACTGGTTATCTACTTCCACTCTGGCTTGGAGCACGCTTGAAGGACGATGACAAAATGTATTTACCTAGGCAAGCGAAGTGAAAACAAACTTCTCCATCTAAAGTTGTTGAGGGCCACAAACCAATGTATGGGATATGCCAACGATGTTTTTAAACATTGCTAACACACAGGAAGACCTCCAGTCGTAGATAGACTGTTTTTCGTCATCATGCAGAGATTGTAAAGTGTCACTCTTGAAATCGGGCAGCTAGAACAAGTATATCATTTCACATATCTTGGGTTAACCATCGCGAATAATCCCTCGCTAGACACGGAGATTGATAAGAACATTTGCAGGGCAGCAGGCATTTTGTTTTGATTGGACTCTTTAGCCTTGACCAACTGCAAGTTGATTGCAAAATCAAAGATGACTGTGTACACTTCATACGTAATAAACTCCAGTGAAACCTTGACAATCCAGGCATGACACGAATGGAAGCTGAACGCGTTCAATTAAGGAAGAATTCGCCGTATATTGAACATATCGTGGATGATGAAGTATCAGATGATGAAGTGCTTTCTAAAGCTGGTCTACAGAGCATGTTCACATTACTGCGACAGCGTCACCTCCATTCTCTGGCTCGTGTTTGCATACTTGGATATGTTCGTTACCCAAAAGATCCAATCTATGCTGTGTTACAATCCGCGATTTGAACATTGGAACAGCCGCACTGACAATAACACCACATTTGCGAAGAATTCTCTTGGCAAAGATCTTACGAGTTGGGAAGAACTTGCGTTTGACCGCTCACTTTGAAAGCTCTGTGTATCGCGTCGAATACAAGCCCGGGTAGAGCAGATACTACTTTCAGCTGTTGATTGTAGAAGACGCCGAAACCATGCAGTTAACGACGTTCGTCCAAGTACTTCGAATCACTATGAACGCAGTGGTAGGAGCTGTTCCTTCCGAATTGCAATGTGTAGTCATTCGAAAAGCTCTGGAGCATGAAAATCTCATGCCCTCATTGTGCACATCCATGTTCGACAACGACTGAATGAAGCCAATAAGTAGGCTCATGAATACTTTTCCGGAGAATGTGATATGTATTGGTAAAACATATCTTACACACAAAACCGCTAATCATTTGCATTTATTGACGATCGGTTTAGTGATAAAAATGCATACTTTCCTGGCATTATTATATATAGAATTATCAATTTATAAATGGAAACAAATTGGACGCAGCGATACTGTATACCCGCTCATGTTTTGAAGTATTCATAACAGAGAAAACTGACCATTCTATACGAAAATTATATTCAAAATCTTTTGAGAAACGTATTGTTTGCAAAGGTTTGCGAAATGATGTATGTTGTTTTGTCAACAGAAATGGATAAATGGGTTACAGGAGAATTCGCTGACGAAACAATTGCACTGTGGATTGAAGAAATGTAAAGAAATTTGTACGCTTTATAAACCGAGCAAGCTTTAAAATAAAAGTTGAACATATTTAAAATTGAAATCAATTTATAAGTATCAATCAGTTTATTTTTTGAGATCAAGCATCAATAGATCCAATTTCGCAAGCGTTTTCTTCACACATTCCGAAAGTAAACCATTTTTATATTAAATATATTTCGTTTGAACTGCAGTTACCTCTACACCAGCAACTGAAAAAACGATATTAGCCTAAATAGTTTCGCTTTACGTGAACGAGACATAAAACGTTTACTTGCGCTATTTTTTAAACAAACGATTGATGCTGACAACAACTTGTTGGTCTTCAATAGCCAGCAGTGTTCGTTTTGCGCTAATAACATTTAACCCTTTGTCTACGGTAATTGTTATACGTATTTTAGGAAATTTTTATTTTACTCGGCTTAATTATGGCATAAATGAAACATATGGATCAGATGCCAGACGCTGTCTGACAAGTGCACTCCGGTGGTGACTGAAGGTACCGACGGGAGCTGCTGAGCAATCGACTGCTTGTTTGAGGTGGTAACTAGAGTTACCTTCAGTTTACAAAGTGTTAAAAGTTGATTTCAAACTCGATTCGTCACTATATGAAATAAACCTCGCAACCATTAGATGCTTGGTTGAGAAATAGTTAGATATTGAAAACTCTTCAGAGCAGAGCAAGTAAACTTGTCCTTATATATATAATAATTGTTAAAAAGAAACGTGCCTCAGAGTTCTAAAAATGCCTACAGCGCAATACAGACGACAACAAGGAATACTAATTCAACATTAGACCTATTTCAATGAAACAACCCGTCATTTTTTAATCCCCCATTAACAACATGGCGGCTTGAACTGACGCAAACGCATATTTTCTGTTCGCATTCTGAAATTGTGGAGCAATTTACCAGCCCATGAGGTACAACATTTTGAAGCTTTAACAAATATCACTTATCACCTAGATAGGTTAAATAAAATCTTTAACAAAATTTTATCCTATTTTCATAGATTGGTAAATAGATATGTAGATAGACAGATAGTAAAAAACATAGAAATCTAGATAGATAGATAGATAGATAGATAGATAGATAGATAGATAGATAGATAGATAGATAGATAGATAGATAGATAGATAGATAGATAGATAGATAGATAGACAGATAGATAGATAGATAGATAGACAGCGCAACTTCAGATTTTATGCAACGAGAGTTTAATTGATATCTTTAGGATTGATTATTGGATGTAGAATATGAGAGATTATTTGTTCTGAATAGTTAACAATGTCTGGTATTTCGACGTCCTCACATATAATCTATAACAATGGTAGCACTGTTTGCTTAGATATGCATCCAATCACATCATGAAACAACGGCGGTCGCCGATTGTGACCATATTGCACAACTTAATTTGGATTTCGGTTACACCATGCCAACGGGAAAGTATATATGGTGCAAACCGACTCAGATTTGAGCGAATTTAAATTATTTTATATTTGGATTTTGTCGAGAATGAGTATACATGGCACCACTAGGAACGGAATCTTTGTTCTCCCGATATTCAAGTGGGGCCTCTTTCTTCACCTGATGCAACGTTGATTTCTCAGGTCGAACGAGGATAACATGGTGTTCATGCTAAAGAAATGAGTTATGGTTAATAATATAAAATCATTAACAAAGGTTTACTCATGTCGCTTACTGTCTTCAATACCTGGATCAACTGGAATATAAATGTGAAAGAAATCCATAGAGTAACTCAAATTCACAAAATACGAAATGCATTTAATTAATTTGAAATTACGAGTGTTAATTTGAAAATTTTCGAAACGATGCTGAAGCAATTACATTTATTATTATTATTAATGAAAAATGTGTGGGACCGATCGGTTAGTCATTGCCATGGAAATAAAATTTGAAAGGAATCTGTGAGAAAAGGTTTTGTAAAGTTTCGTCTCCGACACAGAAGCTGGGTCAGACCAAATTAATTATCAATTGGTATAAACCAATGAAACCGTTCCATTGTTACATCCTTCTATCCCGAAAGCATTACATCACGCACATGTATCATACAATCCAGAATCTAAATAATATTGGGTCAATATAAAAAAATAAGAAATCAGGAATTCTATTTTGCTTCATTCATTCCATTTCATTAATTAGAAAATCCATATTAAAATAATAATTGGTTATTATCCGGTATACAAATTTTCCGAAATGGGGTAGACACGTTAATGTTTCATGTAAGAATTTTAATAGTTCGTAAACAATTTGAAATGCATATCGCTGTTGGAAAAGTTTTGTACGACCAACCGAGTCAACCATATGAGCCCCCACTCATGAACAATGGGTCTGCACCCATGACCATGAATAAAAAACTCATTTGCACGCATCTCCATCACACACACAACGCACGACCGGTTTCGAGCTGTTTGCCCTCATCCGGTAAGGACCGTAGGATCAGGAACTGCATGCGCTTGAAACACTGGAAGAATGATAAACAAGTTTCACTTGTATGCCACTGTTGGGTAAGGTTGGTACGACCAACCTGTTCAATCAAATGAGTCTACACTCATGTAGAGATGCGTTTGAAGCCATGATCACGCAAAATAAGCTTATTTGCATGGATTTTCATCACACAGACACCACGACCTGTTTCCCGCTGTTTGAACTTATGAGGTAGAGACAGTAGGACAAGAATCCGCATGCGCTTGAAACAGTGGAAGTATGGTAAACAAGTTGCGCTTGTATGCCACTGTTGGGTAAGGTTGGTACGAACAATCCGTTCAATCACATGAGCCACCACTCATGTACGCTATGTTTAAATCCATGACCATGAATTAAAAGCTCGTTTGAATGCATCTCCATCACACACACACAACACAACCGGTTTCGGGCTGTTTGCCCTCATCAGGTAAGGACAGTAGGATCATGATCCGCATGTGTTTGAAACAGTGGAAGAATGGTAAACATGAAGCGCTTGTATGCCACTGTTGAATAAGGTTGGTACGATCAACCTGTTCATTCACATGAATATCAATGAATAATAAAGTAAATTTGTTTATCGATTAATAAGAACTCACGTTGTTCTATATCTTGAATTACTGTTCGTGATGAAAATATTTATTTTCTGATAAGTTATTCTTCGTATAAATTTTATTCGGAAAAATTCAGACAGAAGATAGATGATTTTGGCGCATCAAGCACTCAATATCATCGGCGTATATGTGAAAGGTTTTGTATATTGCAGCTCGGAAATTAGTATAGTGAATATAGCAAAGTGGTACAACATTCTAGGGTGACATTTTAAAGATTTGCAAATATAATTTAGAGTGTGTTTATTTTAGTGATTACGGTCAATGCGACTGACACGCATGTAACCAGGATCATATGAAAGATTAACATGGATAAAATTAAATATTTACGAAATTTATAATTAACTACCTGCTACTTCATCAATAGAATAAGAATCTGCACATATTTTGCTGCACTAACGATGTTTATTACCCAGTAGTATCACATTATAAACCCTGTTGTAGTACATTAAAAACCCAAATAATTAATACTATTTTGTACCAAATCTTGTCACGCTATAATTTAGCGTTTTGATCGAAGTTAATATCACTAGTCTCCTGAGTATGGAAGACATAGTAACTCGGACGACCTAAAAATGTAATCTTCGCGTCAATATGAAGATGTCTACCATATCTACACCTTTGATTGCAAGCTTAACAATTTGAATGGTCGAAGCGCTTACGAACAAAGAAGAACTAGCCTGGCAACGTGGCTAAGTGAACTTATACCTTCGTCCAAAAATGAGTTATGTGGTATAGGACTAGGCTCCATGACTGTGGCAAGACATCGCCCAATTCGATAAAATTTATCAACGAGCGAAACGTTTAGTTAAATGTCTTCAAAATGTTCCGTACAGTAAAATCTTGCGACATTTTCGAAGGAGGATATAGCCAGATATAGCTCTGACTTATCAAACTTTGTCAACAGAAGGACATCTACCGAAATACTTTTTTAAACGGTGTAGTCAGAGAAACGACACGCTGACATACCCTATTCCTCACCACCCCAAGATCACTGGATTTTTGCAGAACCATTTTTGACCTATGAGCTGTATCTATTTTGAAATTTCATCCCCGAACATTTGGAGGACTCCCCGTGCGTAACAAAATTTAAACTAAAATTTGACTCACCTATACATATGTACTTTATTTGTGAGCAGTGTGAAATTGAAAAAAATTAATGTATACCATAATCCCGTCGGAGTTGTAAAGTGTTCAACCAGGAAGGCATGATATGAATTCTATCGGTAGGGTCGCCTCTGTTCAGAATCATAACATTTCGAACATTCGAAAATAGACCTATTAATGTTAAAGCACTGTCAGCCAGTCGATTTTATATTTGGTTAGAATCAAGGTTGCGATTTTAGAAACGCTAGTGTGGTTTTCATTTTAATTTTGAAAGCGTCTAAAGCCCGGTGGACGTAATCTTTATCTCATTCTGTATTTGACGAAGTGATTTGTTTTAGACCTCTTCTACCGGTTGCTTCAAAGTATAAACTTGTTTACCTTCTGAAATGTTGCACGGCTGATTAAATCAAATCCCAAAATCTGATGACAGTGTGAATGATAATAGTGTTGACGTCTTAATACATGAAACAATTTGGGCATATTGATAGCTGACTGTGAATAAATTTGTCTTTGTATCTTAGTATCGTTGTTCGTTGTTTGATCCTTTTTAACACAAACTAAAAAGGGTAAAAATATTTGTCTCTTTTCTACTGTTATAAGGCAGATGGCGAAATGATCCATGCACTTTTCTTCCGTCTACTCTAAAGTCGCAATGTTATACCAAATGCGATTACAAATTTTGAGCTCAATAAAGTAATCAACCATTTTGCAAGTAGGAAGGATCCTGGTGACGAGGAAATTACACCAGAGCTAATCGAAGACTGCTGAACACCTTTATTACAGCCACTTCATCAAATGCTTTTTCAGTGCTTATAAGAGAAGTGGACCTCACAATAGATGCGAGACATTGAGATCATCAAGCAATTCAGAGATAAGGGTGAAAAAATAGAAATTACTATGCTCTGCTGCGAATGCACGCGTCTGGGACGATCAGAAGCTATTTACATTCGCACGCAAATTGAAGGCATTTTAACCTCAATAGATTGAGAGCACAAACTAAGGCACGTGATGTGCTAATCCATGACCTGCTGTTTTACGACGTTGCAGCCATCATTGCTCACTTCCAAGAGCACCTCCATTCGCTACTGGTCTGTTTTCCTTCGGCATGCAAAGAATTTGAGCGAAAAATCAGCATGAGCGAAACCGAAGTCCTTGGTTAATGATGTCAGCTTGGAACATTACATCATTTCACATATCTCGGTTTACGCTTTACGGGTTACCTCTGGCTATACACGGCGATTGATAAGCGTATTGGTGGTGGAGATGGCATTATGGCAAGATTGAACTCTAGTATCTGGCAAATTAGCACGTTGCCTGTAAAATTATAGATGACGGCATATAACGTGTGCATATTAAATGTTTCACTGTACTATAATGAAAGCTGAACCACCCACGCAGAACATGGATGAAAGCTGAATGCTTTCCATTTGGAAAACGTCCGAAGTATTTCGAATAAATCGTGGAGGGACAAATTAACGAATGTTGAAGTGTTTTCGTACACTGGCCATAGATCACACCGTCAGCTCGCGACGGACATCGATTGTCCTAGTACTGCTAGTCGTTGTGAGCGCTCCGGGAGAGATTGTCACTCCCAAAATGGACTGATAATCCCCGTTTAACTCAATTTATTTCCTCCAAAATAGCTATCCAGAAACCAGGTTTCGCAAGGTCATTTCATTGTGAACCTCAAGCAAAATACACGCGAATTTATTGGCTTCTCATTTTTAATAAAATTGTATCAATCTATTTTTCAGATTATTAGTTGTTTCAACATGGATAGATGACATGTTCCTAACAAAATTACACAGTAAATACGTTTATACAACGCCCATCTTTTTTCGCTGGAACTTCACTTTATTTATCTAGAGCAGTTTTAATAAAATACTATTTATCAATACACGCAGGATTTTGTCAGTTATTTGCAAGTACATAGTTGCTGCATTAAAGTTGAATATTCTAATAGTTGTGGAGAGTTTGTACTTTTATATTTTGCGACTACTCATCAGTACCAAATCCTTCGAAATATTCACAAAGTTGATCACAGCGATCCGCATTATAAGCACTGGATTAGAATTTCTCTCTTGTTTGAGCTCATCAGCAGTGTATATCCTCTGTCTCGGGTCAGCTTCAAACCAAGAACCATCACCATTGTATTCTCACTTCTTCAACAATTTCATTTTGCAAATTAGAACAATAATTAATCAATCAACAAAACGTGATTACTCACGATCTTCTTCTTCTGGATTGCCTGTCAAACGTTCGCAGAAGATTGAAAGTTAATAGATGTAATTTGAATGATTATCATAATATACTCCAAAGCATCAGCACCATAACATTTCTCCATTGATATCTTTCTAATACCTCGGTATTGGAAAAGCGATGAATCGGAGTATGGTGTTGCTCATATCCTCATCCTTTACACTCCACTACCGGTTTCTGTCTATTTGCCGTGGAGACAGTAAGATCAGGTTCAGTGAGCCTTGAAACAGTGGTAAAGTGGAAATAGCACACTTTCACACCCCTGGTCTGACGAAGCTTCTGTGTTCAAAAGCAAAACGTTACCAAAACTTCCATAACCTATTCATTGCAAACTTTATTTTCATGATTATGTACTCCCGATCGGTCTCGAATATTTTCAAATTCCTATACAGCTCAATATCATTTGGAAATCTTTGATGACAATTTGGCTATGCTATTATGGAAATTTGATTATTCTAGTTGGTAGGTAAATATATATCCTGGGGTACATATGATATATATATAGATCACTATATATATATCGTATACCTATATATATATATATATATATATATATATATAGATATAATGTCACCACTATTTATTCACAAGACTTGTAATTATCATATATGTTAGAATTGAATTCATTGTGTAGTGATTTTTGCTTGATTAACAGGCAGATTCTATCGGAAGGAATACATTCGAAATTTTACATTTCTCTCGTTGAAAGGAAAGCGGTTAATAAAAGAATTCAATAAAACAAACAACTTACGCATATCTGGGTTATAAATTTCTAAGTAAGAAACAATAGGTAATAAATATTATTTAATTTAAATGGTAGTATTAACCTTTAAACTACCTCAAAAATTTTGAATAAACGAGTGTCTTTCAGATATTTTTGAAACCCCAATGCCAATCTCCAGCTAATTTGGTGCTAGAAACTTTATTGTAGTATATGTAACAAGCCTCCCACATTTTCCGTGAAATAATTTTTACTCTCTAATTGATTGGAATATGTTTGGGACCGATCGTGTATTCATAATGCAAAAAACGTTTACTCTTTATATAGAAAACGTTTACCTTGCTTCATCCTCTTGTCGGAATATTAAACGAACTCTCATGAGGATTTTAATAGTCATACAGCATCTCAATTAAGCGCATATTATTAGTTTTTACTAATTTCGTTTATTTACAAAAATTTAACAAAAGTTTGGCTAAGCAATTTGGTTGAAGTTTCTTGATATTTTATACCACAATCGATCTCATGATTGAAAATTCAATAGGTTACATTAGAAATACCGGGTTCAAAATAGAAACAAAAAATATAACTGTATAAATTATAATTAAATATTGGTCAATATTATTGGAAAAGAATTCAGGTTATGAAGTTTATGCAATGTGGAGTATTTTCGTTTGCGCTAAGATGATTGTAAAATGTGCACCATGAGACTCACGATCTTCCGTTTTAGGGTTGACTGTAAATAACATCCAAAACACAAGTACTGAATAATGTTGATCTGCTTTGTTTATTCGATATTAATTCAATGCGGGATAACTTGTAAACTTCTAGGAAATATTACGCAAAACGTTGGAATTTGACATCAAATTTGCGGGTTATATTTTAGTATGCTGACTCACTGTTAATTGCGTTTGAAGAGTAAAACGTTTGGATTGGTGGAATCTTCTTGACTGGGTTCGATTTACATTGAACTAAAAATGCATAGGAAATAATTGAAATGAAATTCGAATGAAAAGTGCAGCAGGGTAATAAAAACAATCGTTTCATCAATCACCTCTATCCATCAAATCTATTCAGATTATTTATGAATTCAACTAGACCAATTTGAGTGGTATTGAGTGAGTCACGAATTGTCCTCGTAAAATTTTTTCAGGGTAAAAAATGTATTTTGTATAAATGTGTCTTTCGTTCAGATCATGTATCATTTATCACCGATTCAATCTCATTCACGCTCTTTAAGAACTGAATAAGTTGACTAAGAAGGCGATTGGTCGTTAATTAGTTCAAAGCACATCGGTTAAATAAAAGTACTTGAATTCCTCAAATTTATGTGGCTGTAAATCAATATGCCTTCTGAATCCGTATGTAGTAGATCAAATAATTTGAAGGATCCGGGCACTGATATCATCTTCATGAGAACATAGAAAAAGCGACGGAGCTTATATAATGATTCAATACATAATTTGTCAATCGAAGATGTGTGAGTAAAATGCTATGCTTTACACGGAACTGTACATTCAGTCAAGTGATTGTATATAAAATGTGTTCACGGTTCAGATATATTTTTGGGACTATTTGTGGCAGCTTGTGTATCTAAATTCATAATGAAGAAAGTTTGTAATAAATAGATTAAAGTCGATTTTTGAGATGTTTCGCTTGTGACACAGAACATTAATCAGATCAAGGATTTCAATACAAAGAGATAATGTTAAAATTTCATTGAAACTACTTATTCTAACTTGGCTAATGGACATTAGCACTGTCCATGTTTGACGCTAAACGCTTTAAGTTAAATAGGCCTGATGCACAAGCTCCTGCATGCTAGGTAATCCCTTAATTAATTGCATTGTGTGAAGGTGTAATTCAAATTCGTTGACAGAGTGGATTTATTGCGTAATCTATGTGCACACTGGGTGTCGCTCTGGTTAATTTTGATCCGCTGCGCCAGATTGTGTTGAGAAATTAGTCTAATCCACCTTGGTGACGACATTCTTACCAGCCTTTGTTTTCTCCACCGCTTCAGCGTTAGCTTTCTCCATAAATCCAGAATCAAGACTTTATATGTTACATCGGATGTTAGCTATAAAAATTACAGAGGATGCAATCAAAATTCTGTTGAGTTATTTGGCTTATGTTGGTTCATATGAGATCAATATACAGGGGCGATAGTGGAGTGCTCTTTGATATAAACATCTGGTTTCGATTTGAAATCAAGGATCATAGGAATGTTCACAATATCCTGTGATGGTGAATTCCACAGAAACCAAATTCGCACAGAGACAAAATCACGTCTACAATCGCATCTTGATTGCGGTATAACGAGACAACTTGAATGACTCCGTGGATTCTTAGGTAAAATGACATCCATCAAATCGCGGAGATGATGATTTTCCATCCGCTGTATTTGATGGATTAGGATCATGTTGCTCCTCATCAGCCTTTTCGTAATATCAATCAATCCAGCATGACCATTTGCTCTTGGTATGGGATGTGCTGGATCCCATCAACTAGCTTCGATGCTCGGCGGTAAATTTTATCCAGCAATTCAATGTCTTTACGCAGCCCCTTGTGCCCAAACTGGGATTATGTATTCTATCTTTGGATGGATATAAGTATTTATAATGCGGGGGAGCGTTTTAAAAAAGAACAGCACCAAATATTCTCCTCAGCTTTCTTAAAAGATACCGCTTGCCTGCTGAAAAGTTTCTGGCAATGCCTATTTGGTTTCAGGTTAGTAGTTATTGAGATATCGAGATCCATCTCAGCGCTGGTCCGCGACTAGTTTTCATAACTAAAATTATATTTATGCTCGCATTGCGGGCCAAGTTGTAACATTTTACATTTACGTATGTTGTAATTCATCTGATTTAGTTGAGACCAGTGATAAAGGACATATATGGTTCTCCCGCTACGTTATCCAGATAAACCTCACGGCCTGTGTCGAGCTCATGTTCAGTTAGAGCTAAATGTCTTATCAAAAAATAATAGTTACTGGAACATAATTGATCCGACTCTCGCTTATTCATCTTTCAAAATAACAGAGTCTATCATGGATCGTGAAATCTTTTATACAGTTTAGCATCAGTCTATAATTGCAAGCGGAAAATTACCAATAAACCGCTCTAATCAATTCATTACAAACTTTATTCTTCCTTAATTGTGAAGGTTCTTCATCACACGGTATATATACATGTGTACGTTGGCAGCAAGATTATTTTTTCAATAATACAAAATTATCAGATAACACTACATGAGAGAACATGTATGATATTTTACGGTTTGGGCGGCCATATTTTTGTGATAAGTTGATTGCTGAACACCTATTTTTTAAATGTAAGAATTATTATTCATTAGCTGCCATGATGTACAATATTCACGAGGCTGTTCAAATAAAAATGAGTGCTTCTAGCTGTACTGTTTCACGAAGCGATCGTATTTGGTTATTTTCTTGGCTGTTGGAATATATCAGTTTAAAATTTAACACTATCAATAATGCTGTAGCGAAAACCTGTAATCTGAAATCAAGCAATGATATTATATCTTTAATGAACTTATCTCATCAAGAATATAATTATTGCAGAATAAAAATGAGCGTCAATTATCTTTGCAAAATATATGTACTCATAATGGTAAAACTCACATTTTTCAATCAAAATTGTTAAGATTACCAAAAGAAAAACAATAGAATTCATTTTTGGCATCTGAAAAATGATCAAATTATGTTTAAAGCATTCGTGTTGACTATTGGAGCGATAAAAGAGAAAAATGTACACATTTAACTTCATCGAAAACAAAAGCATTAACGAATTATTGTTATCAAATGTTTTATAGTTTGTCGTAGGCCCAATGCAGGTGGTAATATATGAATATGGACCTATGCTGGTGAAGTTGAATTTACAAAAACAAATGTGTTCAAATTATTTCAAACATCACATGTGTATTTGTTAGATACTATTTTTTAATTAATGGTTCGCAATTATTAGAAGTTCAAATATTAATGCAATTTCAACTTTATAGTTTGCAAAAATGCACCAAATCAATTGATGATGCACACTCCAATGTGTTGCAGTTATAAAAATTACCATACTATATATATATATATATATATATATATATATATATATATATATTTAAAAATATACGTCTGCATGTAATTTGCTAGTTAATATTCTGACGGAAAGTCCGTTTTGCTGTATATTGTTTAAGTTTCATTACTGATAATACTTGAATTTGTAAACAGAAAACTACTTAAAATTAGGTAACTCACGCTAATATCAATTTCCATAATGAGTAAATTTTGTAAGCTATGTTAGTTGTAGCCTCTTGCTTTTGAAAATTCATTAGAAATATCCGTCATCTGATTTAAATTATAATCACATGCCAATATATTTTTGACAGGTCATAAATTGTTTGACAATTTAGTTCACACAAAAATTGCACCACATAAACACGAGAAGTTTAACTTTTTATGATTGTCTCAAATAATAAACCATGGTAGCATAAATATGTATTTAAGCATTTAAAAATCATTATTTATCAAAGACTGGCCTTTCGTTAAAAGTGACTGAAAAAATTGAGGAATCAGCGCAATCAAATATTTAGTCAAAAAAGATTTATATATAATATTTATTGCAATACCTAAAACTTATTATAGCGACGCATCCCAGGTTGAAATTTAGAGAGATAGCTTACCGTGAAACAGCAAGGACAGTGTGTTGTACATAGTATAGACTTAGTTTATAAATAGTGGTGTGTATTATCAACGCATATACTATGTACACGTGCTCTTCTCTACAAGCTAGGGAGGAGCAGATACAGCTCTTGGCTGCTGTACGCGGATCTCGCCGCCGGCGTGCAACTGATGCAATACAACCGAGTTCTGTCTATCATTCCCAGCGCTGCGGGAGAGACTGTTCCTCTGGAATAGGACTGTTTAGTCATTCAAAAAGCTGCAAAACATGAACATTTACGCGATTGTCATGTACATCCATGGTCGACATCAACCGAAGGGGCCAACAGCAACAACAACTATGTGCAAACTTCGCATGTTGCGAGGGATTGGTGTCAGTTACATCAATAACTAGTTTTCAAGTAGC
The DNA here is from genome assembly GCA_013407085.1 of Atriophallophorus winterbourni. Taxonomy (NCBI): domain Eukaryota; kingdom Metazoa; phylum Platyhelminthes; class Trematoda; order Plagiorchiida; family Microphallidae; genus Atriophallophorus; species Atriophallophorus winterbourni. The sequence goes on along the minus strand of JACCGJ010000303.1, from coordinate 4,059 downwards.
CATTAAGCAATTAATCCTGAAGAAATCTGCTTATAACTAGAACAGTTAAAACTTTCACACTATTCATTTTGTCTGATAAATCGTAGGTCTGAATTCCACGTAAACTCACGCTGTATGGATAAAGGAAGTTGTACAAACGGTCGGTAATTAGTTAGATCGCAGGATTTCGTGTAACCTTTTTGTCGAAAGAAAATACGTGTTACGAAATATTTCTACGTGAGTCCTAAATAATATTTATATGAAATTTTAAACCAGAATATATCATCAGTTTATGTAATCAATAATATGGAACATTATACCGCATTGTTTTCCAAATTAAGAGTTCCAGTGGTAGAGCGAATTTGACGTTCGATTTTCCATCAGACGAATAAGGTTACAACCCCACTTAATTGGTGCCTGTTGTTCATAATAGATTCATGATCAAGATATTTGGATCTAAATGTTTATTTTGATGCATTTCACTCACACGCCATCACACTCCCCACAACCTGCTTCGTGATGTTAACACACAATGAACATTTGAAATAGGATAGCATGGTCAACATGTTAAATTGTATCTGCCCATAATTGGTATGTGGATCCGGATGGTACTGTTCCTAGCTGATGAGTGTCAATAGCACGAAACCGGTCATGGGGTTTACTGCGATGGAGAGGCATTCAAATGCTGGATGTTGTTTCAATCTTATGGGTTTAGGTCGATTTGCGTGTGTCTGTGTACATGCGATTAAGCAGGTTGGGTATGCTGACCGCAACCAACAATGACTTACTATGTTATACCATTTTAAAATCTCTCCACTGTTTCGATGCAAGGTAATCCTGATCTTAAAAAACATGCCTGACGAGTGCAAAGCAACCTGGGAACTGTCGTGGGGAATGTTGGATTAAAATGAGGAATGTTTGGAGTACATATTTGCAACCACATCTACATGTTTGGCTTCAGGTGACTGAACACGTTGGTCGCGTCTACTATATCCTACATTGGTCTACACGTTTATACATCCTTGACTTCGGTTGTGATAGATGGGAACTCCATACGACCGACTTCCTTAAAGGTTAGAGAAAGATCTTTAACCCTTCCAGGACGGATGTAACCTTTTGGTTACATGAACTTCGCAAGTCATTTTAAGCTAATTCTAACTGAATTTTCCTAATTTTTTTTGCACGGCGGCATACAGAATTTTGTCAACTGCAGGGTGGTTTTCTTCTTTGTTCGCAATCATCATTGACTTGTCCACAGTGAAAGAGAAAGTATGTGCTGGTACTGGTTTCGAATGTATCCTCACAATTCGCAGTTTTGTGAGCCGAATAAAATCGTGTGAAAGTTTCAGTTATTATAAATTTTGGTCCAGTATAAACTTAGTCATGCCTACAAAGACATTATGTAAAAAAATTGGAATAAATCAGAAAATCTTCGAAATGCGTTGCGTTTAAATAGATGTAACCTTTATGTTACATCCGGCAGAAGTCACCAAAATCGTACGCTGGTGACTTATGCCGGATGTAACCAATTGGTTACATTTTGTTATTTTTTCAATTATGTGAATATCACAAACTTTTTATATTATTTGTGTTATTTCACCCCTGGGCAACCCGTTTCAGTAAAAAATATTTTATTTCGGGTTAGAAAATAATTCAGGTATAAAAGGGTTAAGTTTCTGTGAACAAATCGTATACAGAAATTACATTGTTATGTTTCTAGGAAATCCGCAACGAGTTTTGCGCAATTTAACAGGAAAATTAGTTTTGACTGAATGTGACATCAGTTATACAACCAGAACAGTGAGATATTCCGTTGCAGCAATAACGTAAGGGATACATTTTGCTGAATTTCTACTTTGATAATCAACAGTTTGAATTTTACTGCAGCGATCATTAAAATTTAACTTCAAAAAAGTGAATTACTACAGAGTCCGGTCTCCATTCTATCGATCGATTTATTAATACTAATTAATATTGTATTCCACTGTTGGAAAAGGTTGGTACCACCAAACTATTCAATCACGTGTCCAAACACACGTGGACATCATGGGTTTAAACCCATGATCATGAACAACAAAGCTCACTAGCATGCATTTCCATCAACCAAACAGCACGACCTCTTTCGTGGTGTTTGCACTCATCAGGTAGGATTCTTGTCATTACTTGATGAGTGCGAACAGCGTGAAACCGGTCGTGGGGTGTGTGTTTGATGAAAATGCATGACAATGAGCATTTTTCTTATACTGCCTTCACATGTATTGAGCGTAGAACATGTACGCGAACTAATTTATCGTGGTATTATTCATTCAGCTAACTTGGGTATCTCGGAATCCTTCCTATAAATTTTGTCACTATTTGTAAAATTTCTCGCAAATCATTTACTTAATTCCCACAACAACATTAGATTCAAGAACATGAGTAAAATTTGCTATTGCTTGTATGCGATTTGGACCAAAGTAAACGATTAGCATCAAACTTCATCATATTCGGCATGTACGATTTTGAGTAAAACTATAGTAAAAATATTGTGCACACTTATACCACATCCCTATATATGTGTCGTCATTCGACGGAGATAGTTTCGATGAGCCTAAGTGTCAAGCAAAGTTGTACCTTGAAAATAAGGTGGAACAGAGTCAAACAATCTAACATGTCTTGACCACTTGACCGGAATCCCATTCTGATTCCGTATGTGTACAACATATACACTTATTTCATTTACCAGTGGACAGTTGTAGTCTAAGTCATCGGAAAAGTTATGTATGAATGACGATCACGGGAATTGATTTTAACAACTTGATTGAAATGAAATCCTCACCATTTTCCCAGGTGTGCTTAAGAACGTATTTACCCCCGCTTTACTCAAAAGCACGCATACGATATTTCAACAATGATAACATCGAAAAAGTATCTGTACATACTTGCTACTCAGAATATCGACCCTTCATCAAAATTCATTTTAGCACATGCTATCAATCGGGTGTGATCACAAACTGCTTTGGCCTGTTGCCTTTATCCGCTCAGTTTGTCAATTATTACACAAAGATTCCATGCTGAACTTCGTACAAACATCACCTCTCAAATGTGATTGTTCCGTCTAGATTTAAGCTCCTAAAACCATTTCGATGCTTAAATCATGTCAAAATAAGATTCAAAATTATTATGAGCTGATAAATTAAGCTTTTTTAGAGTTATTATAAATGGTTTTATAACTACTGAGCAAGCACATTTATGAAACTTTTTTTGTAAAAAAATTTATAGCACAAGGTTTAGCATTTCACTAAACGTTTGTCAGACCGAGGCTGATACTACTAACAACGATCGTGTTTAAATCGAATATAATTAATCTATTCTAAGTTAGTTCACAACACCAGATATGATTGTAGGCGCTTTGGTTGTAAAGATAGATTGGGAAGGTAAATATCTATTGATGTACTCCTCTCCAGGTCATGTGATCCTAAAACTGTTGTCTGTGCTCATTTGTCATCAATCTTTGTGATTCATTTAGCATGTCAGCGTAATCTATGTGCACACCAGGGTTCACGAACGCAAATATGTACATGTTCGAAAACTACGTCAGAATGCTTAGATGTTTGATTTATTGACTGTCTTGACCGCACTCCTAGCAAACTTGCTCATTTCAAATGCATTGTATTTTAAGGTTTACCTCTGTCTTAGCACTTCTGCATTATCAAAATAAACTCTACGATATGTGTCCAGAACGTGTACAGAAAGAGAGCTCGATCAAAGATCAGTGATTAATCTTAACTTGAATTGCGGGTTGATTTCCGATTCGCTTTTTGTGCTAGTTTATACTGTGAATAAGTTCTCTCGGTTTTAATCAGTTGTATACACCCTGGAACGAATTGCAGTGGATTTCCATGCAGAGTGCTTCCCGCAGCCCAAAGGTGTTTTATATTTGAGATGTTTAAAAGGGGTGACGAGTTCCGCTTAGTTTATGCATTACTTGCATTCTAGCGTTATTTAATAATATACTTATTCAATTACACACTTGTTTAGCCTCATATACAGGGACATTTTTACTTGCTAAACTATTTTCTTTTTTGGTGACGGCTATTT
>JACCGJ010000302.1:15843-46749 GCA_013407085.1 Atriophallophorus winterbourni | reverse complement strand
ATTATTGAGTCCTGCTTCGTAGTTTAAATATATTATGTTGAGAAGCTATTATCCGAACAAATATTGAAGGTTCGTCCAGTATAGATTTTAGATGCTTAAAGAGAGAGAGACAATAATTATCCGGACCGCAGTAATCAAGTTGTGCAAAACTAGTGCAATGTAAATCAGCAAACACAGGCAGATTCTCTCTTCTAACACATTTTGTTCCGTCACTGTTGCGCCTGGCGCTACACACCTACTCAAGTAAAGTAGTTATCAAACGCCGATTTCTACTTGAATATTGATCAGACATTTGTCAGGTATTAGCTGACCTTATGGATTCCTGGTAATTTTTAAATAAGTTTGGATTTTGTTTCAGCAGTATTCCTGGAATTGCATGAACGATCTGGAGCTTCGACCACCAGTTCCATCGATATGAATTTATTCTGTAGACATCTAAGTTTGAAGATGCAATTCAAGGAGTCAAGTATTTATAGTTAAAAAGTTAATACTTTCAAACACCACAGGATTACCGTATGATGCCTCATCTATTTGTTTTCCGATTTGAAAATTCATACTAACTCGCTGACCAAAGTTCCAACTCATGTCGCGTAGAGGTAAGCAATATATGTGAGAATATTTGTGAGCGAACGGAGAACCCTAATAATGAAAAAGAACGTTTTTACTGTATCGGTTAGAGCGGTTTCTTGGAATAGTTTCGCTTCTGACACAGAAGCTTCGTCGGACTAAGTGTGGTAGTACGAACTAGAATTAGGTTTAAATTGAATTCATTTGGCCAATTTGTGCGGGTTAAGAACTGCACGGTCTCTGGTGAGCGCTGATCTTGTCGAGATAGACAGTCGAGATAAGGATCAATTACAGCACTCTCTGCATGCTGTATAATCCTTTAGTTGCTATGCTTATAAGCAAGTGTGAACAACGCTCGCTGAAAGATTTGTCCGCTTGTATACTCCGTGCGTACTCTATGGGTCGCGCCAGTTTATGTTTATCCGCTGCATAACCGGATGAGAGATCGTGGAGATATCACCTTCCTCGATAGAGGAGAATATATAATGCTCAAGATGAGGATGTTGTTTAGATGGTGTTTGCCGAGCTTATGTAGTTGTTGTTGGACGTTTCGTCATCAAGCTAGGTGACATCATCAGCAAAACTTCTTTGAAGTGACTTAGAATTAGTATTCATTGGATTTGAAAAAGTCTGTCTCTCCGTTCGTCATCACGCCCGGTAGTTGGCGGAATTCATATGTTGAATTCTTGTCCAGCGAGTTTTCATTGGTCCATAAGTTGTAGCCAATTGGAGGTGCTAGTTAATTGATGTTGACCGCATTCTTACCCGCCTCAACCGCCTTAGCGTGAAGCCGTTTTCTTTACCACTTATAAATTATCAATTTCAATGATAAGACTTATGTCAGGCATGTTTTCACCTAGGAGTGAATCTCGGGTGATTGACTAAGATTCACTGGAATCGCGTTGCTGCTTCCTGTTCGCTTTCTTCCGTTCATCCAGGTACTGAGTTATCTGGATGCTTGCCCGATACATAATCCACAGCTACACTTGCAAATGTCTTTTATGCGCAATTCGTCGCACATTTTGAAGATGTTCTATCCTTAAGATGCGTTAATAAGAATTGGCGCGTTCTGCCGCTGTTACATATTGATAGTTTATCGGTGTTATCCAATATTCTCCTGAAAACCTCGGACGCGTCTTCAACATAAGGTAGATAATGTGCTGTTCGCCAAGCATTTTTAGTTTGGGATTTGGCTATTTAACTTACTTAATTCAGCATTTAATTAAACACTTATGGTTTACATTATAATTACCATCATTACCATTATTTTTCCGTTCACCTTCCGTACAACAAAGGAAGTGTCCATTCTATCGACTCAATATCTTTTGTTAGCCGGATTTTCAGATACAAGTTATTCTGTACGTCATGCATGTTGCTTTAAACCTCTTCTTTTGTATGACTTCAAATTTGTTACTGTGTGGATGTTTCTTGTTATTTTTTATGATATTTACATTAACTTCCATCTTAAAATCTATTTTTCGTTTATATTGGGAAACACATTGGTGTATGCAATTATAATACAGTATTTCATAAATTCTAAATATATTTTTTGTTTTACAGAAGCATCAAAGGGATAAACTTCCGCACCTGCAGAATGGTCCAGCGCTGTGCTTACCCCAATGTCCTGTTGGATTGCCATTCATCCTGACTGATCCATTCAGTGGTGACCGCTTGTGTCACTTCGAATCTCAACTCTCTATTGTACATAGAAAACAAATCATCGATGAGAATTCCGTCTACACACATCCAATGCATCCACCGTTGAAATCAGATCAAGGTTTGTTGGGAAATACGAACACAAGCAAAGCGCTTCTCGTTACGCTAATCCTTGGGACTGTGCTCATCACAATCATCTTATGTTGCTATTGTTGTGGTCGAATTCGTGTTGCACGGTTGAAAAAGTATGAACAGGCTTCCGTGTATACAATACCATTTCTCGGATTGAAGATCGGCTCCGGTCGTTTGGGTAAGAACAAATGGCAAAGGAAACGGTTTCTCTACTTTGTTCCAAGAAATGCGGATGAGATGGAATTGGAAGCACTCAAGGGGAGTCCAGATCCAATGGTGAATTTGGGCTTATTGGGTGATGCGAATTTGGTAAGCCCCTGTTTACTATGTTCCAACATATTTTCAGAATTCACATTACGTTTAAGGTTTTTGTTTCCAGTATTCAGAGGAGAGTTAATTATTTGAGACTTTTTGCACATATTCTGAATACTTCGACCTCATTGGTTGAGACCTTTTATTGAGAATTCGCGTCAACTTTTCAATTAAATTTGCCCAAATATGTCGCTTGTGAAGTTTAAGCGCACTGAGAAAAAATAGTTGAGTATCACTGAGTGAAAGTAACACATCAAAACAACTGCATCTTTAATCTTGGAATTGTTAGATCCAAATTTTAAAAGCAATCATGCTTACAAAAGCCATGGGACGAAGCAGTCAAGTGTTAGTATTAACAATCATTTGCTGTTTCTCATAATAAACACGAGTAATTAATATTCTAATTTAACTAGGAATACAAGGAAGCGCATACCAATTGAGTACAAATACTGTTTGCATTTCAAGTGCTATAGGGGTTGGTACAACTAATTCAATTCTCAGCAACCGATTGGACTATGTTTGGGACCGATCGTGCATTCATAATGCAAGGAAATTTGAGTGCGATCGGTCAGAGTAGTTTTTGGGTAACGTTTCACTTCTGACAAGGAAGCTTCGTCAGACAGGGAACATGATTAAGTAGTAGTCAACCCACCACCACTTATTTGACCTTACCACTAAACAGCCTATATTACGCCTACAGTGTGTCACGTCTCGTGGGAATGACCTGGATCAGTGGTCCATTTTCCTCACAGTGTGTATCCACATCAATCTGATACAAGTGAACACGGCCAAGGTCAGCTGACACAGCTGCCCACATACGTAAAAGTACATAACTAACGGGGCTAAGGCTATTTTTGAATAAAAACAAAAATCTATTTAACTAGTAAGTATAAGGTGAATAAAAATATTAACTTTCTCTGATCCTGGTCATTCGCACGAGACGTGACACACTGTAGGCGTATTATAGGCTGTTTAGCGGTAAGGTCAAATGAGTGGTGGTGGGTTGACTGCTACTTAGTCATGTTCCCTGTCCTGACTATCACCCTTGATCTGACGAAGCTTCTGTGTCAGAAGTGAAGAGTTACCACAAAACTACTCTAACCGATCGCACTCAAATTTCCTTGCATTAAGCATAATTCAATTCTCATCTTGAATCAAGGTGTAGTTGCTCCAACCCATTTCGTTTTGCTAATTCATCTCGGCGTTATGCAGGATTCCTAGTCAACATTTAAAAGAGCTTATTGTGTTACCGTTGGATATCACGCAATGTTATTTACCAGTATTTTTTAGTACTTGTTACTACTGATAAGGAAATGACGGAAGGTGAATACAAATGTTCGTATGGGGCATGGCACTGAAGCTTTGGTTGATTTTCAAGAATGATGTTAGAAATTGGATAATATTGTTAGAGACTCTCTCTACTCCGATGGCGTTTTCTTTTACAATCTCATCTTTTACGAATATCGCAATTCTTTCCCTATTTAATTGGTGTGTATAGGCAATCCAGTCATTCCAAAAGCTGTAAAACTTGAACATTCACGCGATTGCGATGTACATCCATGGTCGACATCGACCGAAGGAGGCCAACAACAACAACATAGGCAATCCCTAATTTTCCGAAAATTCTTGGATATTCATAGTTCCGAGTTCTGAGTTCTGAAGTTTCCTGATTCGTGTAACCACGTCGGGGTGAATTTTATCAAGATAAATTATTTGATGTGGTCAGCGTTTTCGAAATTTTGGTGTTAGTAATCTATATCACGCATATATCACGATTGCATACAATCCACTGATAATTTACAAATGTCTTATCTTATTACATCTTGGAAATGCACATATATTTTATTCAAATTTCCTAACAACTTTCAAGACTTGGCGCAGCACAAAGGCACCCAACCTCGGTCGATTGGTCATGATACAATCAGATGACCTCATATTGGATAACCGGTGTGGACCTCTCGGAACAGGAGCATTTGGTGCCGTCTATCGGGGCGTATGGCGCGTGAACAATACCGACGCTTCAAGCAATGATTCCAATACCTCACTCGTCCCAAACCGGAACAGCACCGACGCGTCGCAATCACAGAGCACAATGTCTACAGCTTTGCCGTCTCAAAGCATGGATTATGAAGAAAGTGGTGGCACGGAACGCACGGAAAGTCAAACGTTGCATCCAAAGTTGCCGGTACAGAACGTTAGCGATTATCAGCTCGAGAGCTATCTCAAAGCACGTGGATCCAAGCACAAGTTGATTCCAGTCGCGGTGAAAATTTTGAACGAGACGCGTGGTGCTAGCGATTTGGATGCGTTGTTAGATGAGGCCAAGGTCAGTGAATATTTTCGTGATTTTCCAACAGAAATTTTGAATGTGTTCATGTTGCAACATGTTTATCGTGGCCGTAGTAAAAAACAATCGGAACTCGCACATTGCTAGGTTGCCAGTACACAAACCAGCTGAACACGTGCTGTGAAGCTTATCTCCTCGTATTTTAAAACTTTCATTTTAGAGAACTTACGGTATAGAATACCCCTCATTGCACAAATACATCTGCAGGAATATATTTGGTTTCGTCGAAAGACAATGAATACAGTGGATATTAGAATGCGTTCGGAAAGGATCGGAAAACCCTAGCCTTGCCATTAATAAGATAGCGGTTTTAGCAATTTCTATGACTGTTTAACTGCTGACACGGACGTTTGGTCACACTACATTTGTTGATACGGACAGATTCCACTTTATTGGATCAATACTGGGTTATCGAACAAAACACGACCGACAGGAGGTGCAATATTCTTCAAGGAAGGCAAAATTCAGATCACCTGCCATTTATATGCATGCTGTAGAAGCCAATTATGTGTAACTTAATACTGACTACAAATTTGTTCTTCATGCTCATTCAACTTAGTTCTGAGGTCCTAGATACCACCCAGCACTACGATTTCAACTAATTATGTAAACAATATTTGTCGTGCAACCTGGAGATGCGTGTCTGTTTTAATGGTCTAAAAAGCAACGAGTTTAACAATAACCATAGGATGGTAAAACTTTGAAATGTAAGTGTATAAAACAAGATAAGGAATTAGATTAAGCAGCATATTAATGTTCGGGAAACGAATAATTCAATAAAAAATTTTAGAATTTCGTTTTAAATTCATGCAAGCTAGTGAAGTGAGCAACGGTAGAAGGTAAACTTTTCCAATTGAAACAGACACGGACAGAATAACAATACCTTCTACAGTTCCGGTAGGAATGGTATACCACCAACACATATTCATGGGCCTGATAATTTCTCGTATCCCTTCGCGTGAATATATCCCGTAAGCGATCGTTTGGGGTATGGCATATTTTGTAAAGTAGGATAAGGTCTCCTCTTATTCGTCGATAGGGAAAGTCGAACAGATTCAGGTCAGCTTTTCCTTCTTTATAAGGCTTGTTTCGGATGCTGAGAACTAGTTTTAGTGAGCGGTGATAGATTCGCTGCATAAGTTCAACATCATTCTTGAGCCACGGAAACCATGACTGCACAACGCATACCATGACTTGTCTCAGATATGTATTAATGATCCTTGGGAATATCTTGGGCGAAAATTGTAATGGCAGTGTTGGCATGAAGGGTTTTTAAACTGGAGCATATATAGACACCCATATCTATTTCTTCGCTGCAATATTCAAGGACATGTGAACCTATATGGTATATGAACGTAACTGGGTAGTGCGGTGTGTTAGGTTGTCATTTAGCCAATTCAACATCTTTCCGGTTGTAGCAAGCCTTTCAAGCTTCTGCAGTAGTAATCTATGGTTTACCCAAAACTTATCTACGTTGCTTGTTTCCAGTTGGCAGTTTATCGCATTTTTAAGAGCATCATTCAAAGCCATAATGTTGATCCGTCTAACTGTTTTAATGGCATCATTTGTTCTTACAGCTGAACCTTCGTATTCAATTATTTGCAAAGATGCGGCTTTTATCTGACTGGTATTATCGTCAGTGGTTTCCGATTTATTTAAACCTATACGGGCAAACTGAGAATTCTGACCGCTGACTAGAGCCTCTACCGATGCCTTCAACGTTTGTATGCCGAGCTCTAAGCTCAGCATCGATCATCCAGGTAGCTTTGCTGGACACTCGTTTGAGCAGCTAAATCTGCGTTTGGTTTAGTTCGACAAATTTTAAACGTAGCATACACCAGACATGTATTCATCATTCAGGATCGATATCGCCTCCGGGGTCAACGATTCGTCACATTTTGCGTGACACGTTTTGGAACGTTTGTGACACGTGACAGATTTGACCTTACCACTGACGACTCTCATGAAGTCGACGCATGGTTCGCGAATATCGGAGCACAAAAATCGATACGGCTGGAGTTGGTGTGTGCGGTATTGTGTGAAGATGACGGAAGTGACGAATTGTAGGAATATTTCGCCACCCGATTTAGCCGCGAATTTACCAGCCTCTCATTGAGAATATTGGTGAAAAATTGATTTCACGTTAATTATTTCTCCGAGTAGTTCCAGTCAGTGGTAACACAGCAGAAACACAAAAGCGATTCAAGTAAACGAACGAACTGCAGAAAATCCCCGTGTGACGCACACAACGATCGACACGTCGTAGATGGATAATTCTGGTAGGATTAGATCCGTCACAGCAAACTTTCAAATAGATATCCAGCTGTCATTTTGAACTCTCGTGTTTGGGGTAACCACAAGTTGAGTGTAAAGACAAAGATGATGGTATACAGCGCGTGCGTACTAAATCTTTACTGTGCGGCAGTGAAACCTGGACCACCATCGCAAGACACGAACGGAAGCTGATGCTTTCCATCTACGAAGCATCCTTCGTATCTTGAACATATCATGGATGGACAGATTGACTAATGCTAAAGTGATTTCAAAAGGTGGTCTGCAGAACATGTTCACCCTCCTACGACAGCGCTGCCTGTGGTGTCTTTGCCACGTCTACAGAATAAAAATGGTTTTATTCAAAAAGATCTACTCTATCGGGAAGTTGACCATTGAGCAGACAAAGACGTGTGCACACGAGATATGAAAGCGCGTGGCATTGACCCGTCGAGTTGGGAAGAACTTGCTCTTGACCGCTCACATTTAAGGCATGGTGTAAAGTGTCGTCTGTAAGCTGAGGAGGATCAGATACGGCACTTGTCTGCTGAAAGAAGATCACGCCGCTGGCGTGCAACTGACGCCCTACAACCGAGTTATGCTTATCTTCGCAAGCGCTGCGGGAGAGATTGTTCCTCCCGAATCGGACTGTTTATTCATTAGACAAGCTGTAGAAAATGAAAATTCATGCGATTGTGATGTACATCCATGGTCGACAGCGACCGAATGTGTGTTAGACATAGCGTTTATCTTTTCTCGTGATTATAGTCGTTTGGGTTGTCGTTTAATCAGAAATCCTTAAGCTTGATTTATTGAAATCTCTCACATACGCCTCTATTTGATAACTTGAAATTCGTCTACATGAATGAAGCTAATACCTTTGTCTTCTTGCAAGCAGAACAGACATGCTGATTCGTAGTCAATGATCATTGTCAATACTTGATGACTATAAGTGAATGGACATATCAAACCCCATAATTCTCTAATCGAAGCCATGCAGTTTAAAATACTTGATCCTGTAAAACCTAACCCCGTGAACCTAATAACACACAAGTAACGGGGATGTGATCAATAAAAATATGATTGAATGAAATGTATGAAATATTTGGCTCTTGTTAAACTGATTGGCTTTTAAGTGGATTTAACTGCATCGAATAGGAGTGCAGCATACTCTTTGATGTGTAATACTTCTATTCGTGATTATGCCATCGACGGAATTTAGTTACCACAAAAATTTTACTGATGGATCCATCAGTTTATTCAAAATCCAAAGTCGGTTAATTTTCACAGGCTTACTGGTATGAAAACGAATGACTAATAAAGCTCGCGTTACAATGCATGAAATGGCTGGCATTCTAGTTCGCTCTACGTAACGCTGGATTCATTAAACTTTGAAGGTTTCTGTCACAAAGAATCATACATCATCATGGATCATCACTTCAGCTCAGATGTTTGCTTAGCTGCGGTAATTCACATTATTACTTTTTGCATTAATTTTAATGAACGGTTGTCAGAAGCGAAATCCCCTTTAGCCAGCATTGAATCAGCGTTAAAAAAAGGATGAACAGGACATAATGAATTGTGAATAGCCGTTGAGTGTCGTTAATTTATGATTATACATATATGTAAATTAGTAACACGCCAAAAACGCCACCCCAGGGCTGATAAGAATGACAGAATTCGAATGAACAGCTAGCAATTGTTAACATGAAATTTCTTCAGTCTGATTTACTTTTTCTCATTCTCTCATATTGCTTTATATTTTATTTGACCAGGTAATGGCTTCCGTCTCCCATCGGAATTGCCTACCTTTGCTGGGTGTTTGTTTATCTCAAAGTAGGAAATGTTTGGTTTCTGCGTACGTCGACAATGGGAGTTTGGAACGCTACCTTCGGGCCAACAAATCGGACCTTCCAATTTCGTTGCTAATCGAATGGTGCAAACAGATTGCAGATGGGATGACATACCTGCAATCTAGAGGGATTATCCATCGGTAGATATTAATTCTTGAAACACATCGCTTATAAATTCACCCGGTGATTTTACGATTAGTGCACATCATGTGGTGGCATTAATATTAGGTAAAATTTTATTTTTATTTGTTCTTTTTCGTTGAATACTTTGTCGATCGGTAATCCATAGATTGCCAGTGGCGTTCTCATTGAATATTGGATTCAATTGCTTATTCGAGTTAAAGAATGGTGTTGAAGGATTGTGATGGCACACTGGTTAAGACGTACGGGAATACAAGAAAAAATCTTGCTCGGTAATGTTTTATCCATAGATATGGATTGCGTGAATACCAGTCAAAAATCTCTATATTTGTGAGGTATTTTCAAACTCATGTGATCTCGGACCACGCCAACTTCCGTGTTCTGGTTTGATTTTCAGTGATTTGGCCACCCGAAACGTGTTGGTCACTAGCCGAGAGCATTTGCAAATTACTGATTTCGGATTAGCGAAAATGCTCGAGGGAGAAGATGAGGAAAATGGTGGTGAATTGGTCGTGCGTTCTGGCCGCGTTCCTATCCGATGGCTTGCTATCGAGACGCTCACACATGGTCTGTACTCCTTTAAGACAGATGTGTGGGCCTATGGTGCGTTTATTGAATGTCGGTTCGTGTCGTTTTGATTTTGGGATAGCATTAACGATTGGTGCACTAAATAATAATTGCACGGTGAATGAGCTCCATTTTAATGTCTAGAGCTCGCATCTCATACATTCTCAAAGTTAATCTATTTTCGAGTGATCCCGCCTTTTCCTCATGAAAGATGGTACCTCTGCAACTTGTCAGCATCTTTCCGTTAATCTACACCCAAAATAAATTTACGGCATCTTCCAGTATTTCCTCACTTTCACTTGCAACGTTACATCTATATGCCTCCCACTTGGTTTTCTTCATAGTGCACGCAATTGATCTACAAATTGTTTAAATAATTCGATTCTACAAAAAGATCTCGATGCGCTTCATACATGGTCCTTACGAAAATGCTTACCATACAACACCCAAAAATGAAAAATATTACCTCGAATTTATATATTCTCTGGGATCTCAGCAACTTTCATGGGTTACGGAAAAGAAAGTCATGGGTGTGTGGATTGGCAGTAACTTGAAGTCTTCACGGCAGTGTTCTGGGTGGTATACAAAAAGTCCTGCCAATACTTTGCATTGCTCAAAAGAATCTTCGGTAGTTTCACAAAGCAGGTACTCCCACGGATAATTAACACCTATATCAGACCAACAATGGAGTATGCTGTTCATGCATGGTCACCATGGTTACAAAAGGACATGACCTTGCTTCCACACGTATACCACGGCGCTTACAAACTGGTGACCAGACTATACAATAGACTATACGAGGGGAGGATTGCAACTCTGAACCTGTTTGACTTTTCATACCGTCGTGTCAGGGGTGACTTTATCCTGCTGTTCAACGTTCTGCATACAGTGAATCACCCACTTGAACACCTGTTTTATCGGCAAGAAGCACGTGGTAGCAGATCTCATGGCTAAAAGTTAATTATTCCACACTCTAGATCAAATTGTCGAAGGTTCTTCTTTTCTGTCCGAGTTTATTTTATATGGAATTCTCTGCCCCCGCATATCATTTGTTCATCAAGGCTGAACATGTTCAAGGCAGAACTGGACAAGTATATGTTGACCAAATACAACCTCGCACCGCAATGCCTAAGCCGACTTTCAATATTGACAAAACATTTTGTTATTTTATAATAATTTAATTTATAATTTTAATCTATGGTTACTGTAATGTAGTTGCTGTTTAGACCATTAAAACTTTGTATTGCTTTGAACCTAAATTACTCTGTACTGACAATGCACAAAATATCGATCGAACTATGGAATAAGTGGACTGTCGTCTGAGTAATCGCACAATCCCTTACACCACTTGCATAGGTAACTGAAGAACAAAAGTATTATGTCCTGACTTCCTTAAATGAGGAAACGCATCAATACCGTGTAAAAGTAGCTTTTCGACTACATTTTTAGATAGATGGATAGAACCATTTTAATAGATAAGTGTTTCGCTATCAAACGCGTTTGAATTTAAGGTTGAGCTTGCCCATGGTAATGACCGGAAGCATTCCAGCGGATAGTATCTACCCACTAACGCCTAGTAATGCGGTTCAAACGGAATCTCATGCGATAGCTGCAAGAACGTGAGCTTTCTGACACTAACCGAGTCGGTTCATTGATAACCTTTCATGATTTGAACACTACACACTTTATAAGATGTTTAAATACAAATGCGCAAAGCCTTTTGAACAAATAAGTGGATTATATGAGATATGCTCTCACCACTTACCAGATATTAGCGCCGTTACAGAAACATGATATTCTTCCCAATTGATTTAGACGGAGATAAGAAACGATCGAGTGAGAAGTGGTGGTGGTGTTCTTCGTTATCATAATTTCCTCCAGTACCGTCCAATGGACAACACAGAATTCACCCTCGAGGATACAATTTGGTGCATACAACAATGCTTATTATCGGTGATTTTAACCTGCCTACACTTTATCTCAAGGACGATCACTCCCCACAAATGCTAAAATACCGATTTAGAGAGGTACAAGATTCAGTCCCGTTATACAACCATGTTTACGAATGCACCCCAGAGGAGAGGTTCTGACCGCCCCTCTGTCTTGAATTTGTTGTTAACATCGGAAGAACAATCTATCGAAGTGATCGAATTCCAGGCCCCACTGGTTCTTAGTGACCATTCAGTGCTTGTGTTCGACAATGATTGCAGTACTCAGCAATCGCTTGCTCTGAATGGGGTGGTTATCCGGGTACATAAATTGGCGCTGAGTTAATCGCTCGTGCAGATTAAGTATTGACAGACGGACCACATAAGCCATGACTCGCAATGGAACGAACTTGTGGATTTTCTGAAACTGAAGATTGACGAGAATTAGCAGATCGTCCCTAAAAGATCTGAACATGAACATCGTATTGCTGTCCGCAGCAGAACAAAAACGTTGATAGCGCTGAAGCGAGCGGCGTGGATGCCGAATCAAACTAACAATGCTTCTTCTTTTCGGTAACATTTCCGTATGTTACGAAACAAAGTGACTTCACTTAGTTGAGAGGATAAAGAAGCGTACCAATTAATGCCGCTGTCAAAAATGGAACGCAACCTTAATATAATATACAAGAACATGAACGGAAAAGCGAAATGCAAATCTGGTATTTTTGCCGTCCAAAATGGTGAAAAACTCACTGCGTTGAAAAACGCAAATGCTCTCGCGACTCATTGCCATAAAGTGTTCGAGTAAAACGTTTTAGTGAACGTTGTGAGTATTCCGGCAACTCAGGAATCGAAAATTTGGGCGAAATTTTGATAAATCCAGAGATTGTGGCGAGTCAATTGCTCAAACTGAATGCAAGAAAATCCCCAGGTGCGGATGGCATCGCACCTGATGTGCCCAGGCTCTGTCATCGTCAGCTTTGTGAACCACTTTCCAGCCTGTTTAACCATTCGTTGCTTAAGGGAGTGGTACCGAAAGAAGTCAAGCGTGATTACACCTATCTTCAAAGGCGTCTGCCGATCTGACGCCGCAAATTATCGCCCGTCACACTATTACCGTTATTGGCAATGTCACGTAACGTATAGTCTCAAAAAGAATGGTTGCACACTTTGAATCGAGTAGTTTTTTCCGACAGCGCAGTATGGATTTCGATCTCATCAGTCTTGTACAAAGAATATTCTCATAGCGTTAGACGACTGGACAAAGGAGTTGCATAGAAGTTCTTGCATTCACGTATGTTACTAAGACATTTCAAATTTTTTCGACAGAGTCAATCACTATTTGCTTCTTCAAAAAAATGATATGTTTAGGAATATGTGAACCACTCCTCTCATGGCTGTGCGACGACCTGTCAGATTGGCACGAACGAGTTAAACAAATGGAGTGCTATCCCAAAAGTTCAAAACCACCAGCGGAGTTCCACAATAATCCGTTCTAGGCCCGTTCCTCTTTCTATTATACATAAACGATTTACCCCCCCCCACTCATATAACCAACAATCGTCATGCTAGCGGATGCTATAAAAATTTGGACGCCAATCAGTTCTGCAGATGATCATGAGAAACTACAAATGGATTTGGACAATGTGTCAAATTCGGCGGCCAGGAATGATATGACATTCAAGATACGGAAAATGAATAATCTCCGCCTAGGCAAGAATGTTCCTTGGAGTTAGTGATGACTCTGGCCATGTCTACAGAATAGAAAATGGTCGTATTCCGAAAGAGTTGCAATTAGGAAGTCGACCACTGGGCAGACCGCACTTGCGGTACAAAGACGTTTGCAAAAGAGATTTGAAAGCTCTTGGCACTCACCCGGCGAGCTGGGAAGAACTTGCTCTTGACCGCTCACATTGGAGGCATTATGTAAAGCGTCGCCTGAAAGGTGGGGTGAAGCAGATACTGCTCTTGGATGCTCAACGTAAATCACGCTGCCGGCGTGCAACTGATGCCCTACAACCGAGTTCTGACTATCGTCGCAAGCGCTGTGGGAGAGGTTGTTCCTCACGAATTGGACTGTTTAGTCATTCAAACCGCTGTAGAACATGAAAATTCATTCGATTGTGATGTACATCCATGGTCGACATCGACCGAAGGAGGCCAACAAAAATTATTTTTATGATATTATATTTTTCACATTTTCACCTTAATCCTGTGGTGTTGTAAAGTATTAACTTTTTAACCATAAATCCTTGAATCCTTGAATCGTTTGTAATCGTGTGAAACATTTTGCGATTATCCTCTCAAACACAGGCGTCACGATATGGGAGGTATTCAGTTTCGGGAAAAAACCCTACGAATACGTCGAGACGAGCCACGTGAAAAGCCATATTCTCTCGGGCAATCGTCTACCGCAGCCACCAATGTGCACCCCGGAGATTTACCACATTATGTTAACATGTAAGTGTGCTTTGACTGTTATACTGTGAATTTTTGATACTGTTAATAATAGGATAACTGACCTGCCATCTTTCGATATCCAAAAAATGATTTCACTTGTCAGATAAATTCATGGCGAGTAGGTAAAATTTTTCATTAGGTTTGTTCTGTGCGTTTGTTACCGATTTTCAAGCAAAACTGTGATATATGCAGCAGTATTTTTAATTAATCCATTTTATTTATTTTGATTTGTTGTAGGTTGGTTGGAAGACCCACATAGGAGGCCGAATTTCGTAACACTTCTCGGACTTTTCCAGCAAATGTCAAATAATTCTGAGATGTTTCAGCAATCAAGAGTAAGTAACAGGACCTTGATGAACATGTTAAAGGAATAACTAATCTAATCCTATGGTGTAAACCGCAAGTTGTAAAAATATTTGTGACTCAAGAGTTTCCATGAATCATATTAATGTTCACGATGCTAAATGTTCAAATCACTACGTCAGTTGACTATTTCAACCATTCCCATGTAAGCAAATGCGATTGTTTTTAAAAGTAATGAGCACAAGGTGAAATCCCGTGTAATTATCTGTGTGTAAAGAAATTTCGGTCGATCATGTTATCGTTATTGAATAATATTTAATTCCATTTATGGTTTATATGGTATATACCAGAAGATCAGCTTAACCAAACAAACTGCGACTAGCTGGAGTTAGTAAAGAACCGCCATCATAAAATTGGAACTGATAAGTACTAGAGTATGTTCCATACCAAGTATTGTAGCTGCATCGCTTGGCCTCGATCGCTTGGTATTTGATGTGATTATACATTAGTAGCGCATGAGTAACTCATATTCTACAGCGTCAGACAAGAAATTATAGTCTGATTCGCGACCCAATGCCTGCTGTTGACCTCTTACTGCCGACGCCGAAAATCGATGTACATCGCAAGCACACGATGATCACATGATCCAATTTCACAATAGTACACAGTTCAATTCGGGAGGAATTGTATTCATATTGGAAAACGGTGGGAAATAATGTAGCATGTAGATAATTGTGAACTGATCAAAAATACTGTCACTATGGGATCCTTTGCTTGGAGAGCTTTGATTTCAAACTTGCCCAGAATTAACTATTCTAAACTCCGCATGTGAAAACATTTATTCTCTTACCAGGGACTTCATTATATCTCATAAACGAAAAAATATTATGGCGTCATCATCGTATCCGTGTGCTTTCGGATCACACTTTTTAATTGCTGCTAAATATCTACATTTTGAATAACATAAATCCATTTTTAACTCTGGACTATTGATATATTACCTAAAATATATTTGTTGTAACGTTTATGATAATTCCAATTGCAGGAATCGAGCACCCTTACAACCAACCTTACAGTAGATGGATCACAAAGCTTACTGACCTCGTCTCAAGGTCACTCGAACCCCAGTACCGGTGAACTGACACCAAACAACAAAACAATCAACGAAGAGAACTTAATCGGTCGTGAATCTAGCCAATTCAGTTTACTTCGGCGTTTTGACCCAAGACGACGCACCAGGTGCAGCCTACTGGTTCCGACACATCAAAAACAATATCTTGGGAAATTCGCCAAGTATCAACCACACAAACGACGTAGTACGGAATGCCGACCGGATAACAGCACAATGTCCACATCATTGAGTATGACATCCTCCGGTTTAAGCGATCGCTGGAGCCATTCACCGTTTTCTCGTCACAGCCATCCAGTACTTGGTGAACTCCAAGAAACGAAACAACTAGGGGACGGTCAACAAAAGCCAGATGAATTAGGCCGAGATCAAGAATCTCAACAAAATATTTCGACGGTGCTCAATCCTCGTGGAATAAATACCGATTCCTGGGCAAGCAGCGATCAACCCCTTTTAGCCAGTGATCAAAATAGTTCAAATAGCCAGCTTATGTTGTCGAATATCGATTACAGCAGTATTGGTAGCAATATTGGTGTTCCAACCAACCTAAATGTAAACAACGGCGACGCCGGGCCCCGAGGTAATGATGCTGTCGGAGAAAGAACAGCAAATAGGAACAATGACCTACCAAATATGATGCCATCAGGATTCGAAGTAGAAGCTGCTGCTGGTTATGTTTGGCCTCATTGGCCCTTGGTTACCATGGATGCACAACCTCCAGATTCCCTGCTGCCAGATGTCAATGAGTCCAGCTCAGCCGGTGACGAAGAACTGACACATTTAATGAGACAATTATGGTTGCGACGAAATGCTCGACAACTTCAATTCTACCAACGTCAATCGCAAATTCAGCGGAATAATTTGGTGGCTACTTTGCCTGAACAACCACATGAGGAAACGCTAGCAGAATGTGCATCACAAGAAGGAGCTCAAACGGGTCAACGAGAAATCGATAGTGAATTTGAAGATATGTCAGAAAGGTATTGTCCAGATCCGACATCAAATAATGAAAGCTCAACCACTCGTGTGGATTAGAAACCAAATTAACGATCTCATCACATATCATTTCATACTTTTAAAAAACAATTTGGCGATGCAGCTATTTAATTTCTAATTTATTTTACTATCAAAATGTATTGATTACTTTCATCCCAGGACCTTTCTATGATATGAATGAACAGCTTGTGTACATTTTATGTAAAACTTATAACAACAATTTGTTTTGTATAAAAATTCAAGATTCAAAGCCATTCGCGTAAGCAATTTTTGGGCAAATTTGCAATCCGTATGGAGTCATTAGTATCCCTATTACAACGTGATACGTAATTGATCCATTCTTATATTTCATAAAGCTTAAAATATTGAATCTTTATTAATGAGCTTGAATGCATCAGCAAGAAAACAGCAAATAATGCCCCGATTATTTATGTGACCAGATATTGGGATCAATTACATATCCAGCCATATTCTCGAAGCGTACTTGTTTCCATAACCTAGAAAAACATGCATATCTTATAGTCATAAAAAGGTTAGCAACAAGATAAATGAAAAAGACGAAAAATACAGAAATCAAGGAAGTAGACAGATAGATGAATGTATGTATGAAAGCACAAGCCTGATCCAGGCAAAGTGCCGTACAGTCAGAGAATGCAAGTGGGCTAAGATACTATCAGGTTGCCCAGGCCTAGACAGATACGAGAAAGAAAATAGAAATGGTAGTGAGACTCCAGTGTATTTCAGCATGCAGCTCACTACAGTTGGCCAATCAATTTAGCACGGTGTTAGCCGCACAGCACAGAAGTACTACGTGATAGATAGATAGATAGATAGATAGATAGATAGATAGATAGATAGATAGATAGATAGATAGATAGATAGATAGATAGATAGATAGATAGATAGATGTTAAGATTGATGTATGGCTAGAGTGATTGATAGATCGGTAGTTTGATTGACTGTTTATCTTTTGATATATAAGCTCCATATTTAAATGCCAAACATAAGGTTTTTCAAAGTAATCACGAATTATAATTGTTGACACGGGCCGGAGATTGTCTTTGAATATCAGTTAAGACAAGATTAATTCATTTAGTTTGAAGCAGAATTCAGTTCACTTCCCTTTTGTACATTCTTGAAATATACCGTGTTAAAGACGTATCTTGGTTTTTTCATGTTTGTAATTTATTGGCCGATTCACATTAATTAAGCAATTCATTAGCCTGATGAAATTTGAACACATTCCAATAACCGCATAATTGTTTTCTAAATATATCCACAATGTTTGTTAATTTTTTGTTTAACATAAATGCAGAAGTTTCTGACTTAGTCAATACTATATTTGTACGCTTTTCTGCTACACTGTTGATTGGAATGTTGTGGGAATTGACTTTTAATGAAATTGCTGCATTTCTTTTTGCGCTGAATTGCTTGCAGTATACTTCGGAATTTACCGTAAGTTTCGATCGTTGAACAAACGTTATTCTTGCATGTTCCTTGATCACGCTAGTCCTGGGAAACCTTTCGATCACTCTGGTCTTTCTGAAAAGTAAATGGAGCGGCTTCAGTTACATCGATGAACAATTTTGTTATTCAATAATACTAACTCTATGTCAAACTTGTTGAAACTGATTTCTAAGGAATTGTGCGTTGCGGATTCACTTCATCAAATGAGAAAGAACCGTAAATTTTGATTTTGATTTTGATCCACAATTCTATAATTTAAGAATCAAATATTGAGGCTGACATTAAACGGCGAAGCACAGAATCTCATTTGATGGATGGCTGTGCGTGAAACCAGGGGTGTTTCCTGTCCTTACTGAGAGATGGGTTATTAACAGTTTAAGCGAAAGAAACAGCTGATGCTTTCGCTCAATTCAGCGATTATACAATGACATGAAATCCCCTGGAACGGACGGAATCACAACAAATGTACTGAAATCCTGTGACCAGCAGCTGTGCGAACCATCAAGTGAATTGCTTAAACATTCTCTAACCGAAGGAGTGGTGCCAACAGAATGGTAGACAAGGGTAATTTCACCCATCTACAATGGTGGAAGGCGCTCCGATCCTGCAAACTACCCTTTTTTCACCCTACTTCCTCTGATATCCAAATTTCTAGAGCATATAGTGGTGGAAAATCTAGTTCATCATTTGAAATCACAAAGTATGCCATCTGTAGCGCAGCATTGTTTTCGTAAATCTCGCTCATGCTTGACAAACTTGTTAGCGGTGGTAAAATATTGAACCCAAGTGGTTGACGAAGGAGTTAGCATCCACACTTTCTATCTGGATATTTCTAAAGCTTTTGACCGATTTAATCACTTTCGACTACTACAAAAAGCTGAATCAGATGGGTCTCTGCGGCCAGCTACTCGCGTGGCTTGAAAGTTTCCTCAGCGGGCGCAGAGCGATCGTTCAAATCAACGGAGTACAATCACGGGAAATTGATGCCTCTAGTGGCGTACCGCAAGGTTCCGTCCTCGGGCCAGTACTTTTCTTGGTTTAAATCAACGACCCACCACAGACGCTCTCATGCAAGTTTATTCTCTGCTGATGATATTTAACTTTGAACGCGGATAAAATCAACAGCGGACTGCGTACCGCTAAAAAGTGATTTATATGCTCTCCGTGAACGGTCGGTACGGAATAAGCTGCCATTCAATTTCCAAAAATGCAAGGTGTTGCGAATTGGTAAGCGATTCCAAAACCAATTTCACTTTGGGCAGACGATTTTGAGCTGGACCGAGTAGGAAAGGGATCTTAGAGTTTGGGTATGCGGCAGCCTTTAAAACAGTCAGCATTGTGAGGTCATCAACAAGCGTGCTTCCATGCTTCCAGGTATGCTGAGACGGACTTTTATAAAGTTCTCGCCTGAAACGTTGCGCACCCACATACTGGCATCCCACGGTCGATGTCGCCAATGGATGCACATCGCAATTGCATTATTTTTTTCATGTTTCACAGCTTTTCGAATGACGAAACAGTCTGATTCGGGGGAACAATCTTACCCAAGGCGCTCGCAACGATAGGCTGAACTCTGTCGATCGACGTCATTTGCACGCCGGCGGTGTGTGAGCGGTCAAGAGCAAGTTCTTCCCAACTTGCGGGGTCAATGTCACGCGCTTTCATATCTCGTTTGCAAACGTCTTTGTACCGCAAGTGCGGTCTGCCTAATGGTCGACTTCCTAATTGCAATTCACCATAGAGTAGATCTTTCGGAATACGACCATTTTCCATTCTCTAGACATTACCAAGCCACCGCAGGCGGCGCTGTCGCAATAGGGTGAACATGCTCTGTAGACCAGCTTTTGAAAGCACTTCAGCATTAGTCACGGATGCTTCGTAGATGGAAAGCATTCAGCTTCCGTTCGTGTTTTGTGTGGGTGGTCCAGGATTCACTGACGTACAGTAAATCATTTAGTACGCAAGCTCTGTTTACCATCATTTTTGTCTTTACAGTCAACTTGCGGTTACCCCAAACACGAGAGTTTAATCGGGACAAAATGACAGCTGCTCTGCCAATCCGCTCATCAATCTCCGTGTCTAGCGAGAGTTTATCCGCAATGGTTGAATCAAGGTATGTGAACTGATGTACTGATTCAAGCTGACAGTTTCAAACAGTAATGATAGGAGGCGATACAATCCCTTAACCAAGGACTTTGATCTTGCTCATGTTGATTGTTAGCCGTCTAAAAACAGTCCATTATCTACTGGAGGTGTTCTTGGGAGTGCGCAATAATTGCTGCATCTTCAGCAAACAGCAGGTCACGGATTAGCACATCTCGTGCCTATCTCCCCCACACGAATTCATTCTGGGCAACGCTTTGTATGATTATGCAGCATTAAGGGAAAACAAAAAGTTTTCCCACGAAGTTTGCAGCGACACTTTTGGCTGGTATCAATGTGTTTTTATAATAGGCAGCTTACAGCAGCATCTGTCAGCTTTCAGTACTGGGTAGTTCGTTCTTCTGCGACATAGCTGTCATTCTTATCTCTTTTGCAAACAGTAGGCGCGGTGCGCACGAACGTCAACAACTTGCTTTCATTTCTCAGTTGAGTAAGCCATTCAGAATGTGACCATTTGCTACTCTTCAGAACAGCCAAAATATTTTACGATAACAACCTGTCGATCTTGTCTAACCGTCTTATTTCTAATTAACTTCTATTCTGATTTCAGAGACTTATTAGTTTTAGTTTGTGTTGGTAGAATTTATCTACACATTAATGTACTGGAGTTAGAATAAGGAATTACACTATGAACTAATGACTAACCACCTGAATATGGTAAAAACTTGGTATGGTATCAATTTTGATGTGGAAGGTCTACAAATTCATAGGTTTGGAATAAAAATTTAATAAAAAGAAAAGGACTATTCTACACGCGTTCTCAAAACAAAATATGAAAACGTCCGTCGTTGTTGCCATTGTGCACATTAAAGCTGCAAGTCGCAATGTGGAGGTGAGACGTGCATTAGCGATGATATTTAGAACTCCACCCTTCGGCACAACACAAGAGCACCAAGTGCGGAAAAGATCGACAACTACAATTGCGAACCCTTAGTAATTCGAGTTTCCGAAGAATTGCATTAGCATGGTTTGAGGTACAACATCCACGGAAGCATGATGAGGTGGAAAACGTCAGCCGCTCTCGAATGATGCTCAGTTCGTCAATGTCGGTCCAGCAACCATGGGGGAGTCTGGAAGCGTACTGGTTGACACAAAATCGAGCGGCAAATCAGATCGAACTGACAGACGTTTCTCAGGTCACTGTTGCGGTTACTTGGTTTGCCTATATGCGATGGGCGTGTGTTTTGTCAAGTGGCCAATAGGCTTTCTCCTGTGTTGTGGGTGAACGCGCTTAGCGTTGGACAGGTTAACCTCAGGGATGAATCGGGTCAAGATCAAGTGGCTCTGAGACGCGGGGGGTGACGCGAGTGAGCTGAAGCATGTGCAAACATCATCATATACGTTGGAAAAGGGTGAACAGATTTGGTAATCACAAACAGATTCTCGCCCCTTAAATATATAGGTAATCAACCGAGAATGAAGTTCAAAGAAGATATTTCTTTTATCTATACCCTACCCCATTTAACCAACTTCAGAAACGGAAACTTACAGTGTCTGTGGAATTAGCCTTGTTGATCGAATAGAGTGTTTTGGTGCGTACAGCACAATTCACAACAGGAATATCCATTTTGATCAATGTCGGGTGGTTCATGAGTTGCGTCAGCTCTGGCCCAGTGTTGGTCTATAGGAAACAAACGATCACGTTGTATAACAAATAATAATAATAATAAAGATAATAATACTAATATTAATATTAATAATAATAACACAGTATAGTAGACACGTGGATAACAATTTTGTGGCCAGTGTTGTTTGCGAAAATGGATTTTTTGTTCTATTCGAAAATGTATTGCTGGGTTAGAGATAACCGAACGGCCATTACAATATTGTTTAGGGCGTGAAGTGTGTTAGGGCAAAATACCAGCCAACAGTTCTCTAATGATGTGCTGAACATCGCCCTCAAGCATAAGATAAGAAAATAAAGCGCAGGAAAACCCATAAAAATGTTGGTTCATCCAAATTGCTTGAGGAATGTTTTAATCACAAGCTGTCTGGAAACAGAAGCTGATGGGGAAGATCAGCAGCTTTTGATCGCTATGCAATTCGCCAACGTGTTTACAAGGGAACCAGTTGAAAAGAAATTGCCCGACAAATCAGAACGAAATAACAAACGGCACCAATAGACTGAATAAATTGTTGTTGCAACGAAATTTGCCTATACAATATAAGCGTCTCTTAATTGAAATAAATGTGTGTGCAATCGGTCAGAACAGTTTGGGGCAAAGTTTCACTTCTGACACGAAAGCTTCATCAGACTAAGGGAACAGAACTATGTATCTAAAAAGCTCATTTGCATGCATTTCCATCACACACCCCACCACCGGTTTCGTGTTGTTTGCACTCATCAGGTTGGGACAATAGGATCAATGGTCAATTTACCTGGTGCATCTTACAGATATGACACCTTTATCAAACGTCACGAATAGCATCTACTACTACTAACCGAATGCAAAGGTTGTCTCGATGGTCACATTGGACACACTTTCAGCGAACTTCACACCAGAATTGAAGAAGATCGAAAGCACGTAAAAGGCATCCCCGAGATATGAGGTAGGTGAATCGTAACGCAATTGGCACTTGTACATGTAACGGTGGATGCGACTAATGTTGGACCGAGTATCCTCGTGGTGTAGGTCAACAAGTTAAGAGACGTTAAGTCTAGAAAGGAATCTGGCCTCGAGTGACTCGACATCAAAATCACCCTAACAATATGATAAAGATAATGGTGAATAAGGAATTAACAGAAAGAGAAGTACGTTGCCCATAAGAGAAATGGCACAGCCATAACCTCATGAAAAATGTGAGGATGATTCAGTCATTACACTACGGCATTTGTTGGGTATCTGGTTTTGAAGGACAACTTATCACTACGAGCTTAGATGTAATGAGGATTATTTTGCTTGTCCGAGTTAAATGCAGAACACGCAAGTTGCACAAGTTCTCTTACGTAAAACCGAAGACGAACGAACGGTTACGTGTTGCGATCTATCGAGTAGTTGATTGGACGATAGCAAGCACATTGTTCACGTTGGCACAAACAGCAGACACACACAAGTCCGATATCATATATTCGCTCTTTATGATCTTCATCTATACATAAAACCCTGTCCATTCCACGCCCACAGGTAATTTTATTTATTACGCTTGCTTTGGTTAGCAAATGACATTTTATGAAATCAGCATGCTATATGGTTAATCAATTAGGTAACTAAATTTCATATAGCCCTCCTTTGCGTAATAGGACGATATTGTAAGATCAAACGCTGTTACAATAAAATACGTATAGAATTGGTAAGTAAATCTGCGGACACAGAGAAGCTATTGCAATTAATTTGATTCAAATAAACGTATTCGCGTTTTTTGAAAGAAACCATTTATCATACCTGATTCGAATTATCCCCGACTACTTTGTTCAACGTATCGTCTGCGGCGTTCCCCTCGTCTACGTGGTGTACCAGCTGTGAACTCCCCGCAGTGGATCTTGTGGGGTTCACCGAGTTTTCTCCCCAGATCATATACTCATCGTTCATACTATCCGATGACGTGCACGCCGAAGAATCAGCAATGAAGAACTCGTCCAAATCTTGGTCACCGCATGGTCTGCAAATGTGTTGATCAATCGTAGTTTCCAATGGGATCAAGGTAGATGAGTCGCATGAGGAAAGACCGCTTGTTGTGCGAGATGGAAGTGGGCTGTTCGGATTGGGCGACATCGATGTGTGAATGCCTGACTGGAAGTATAGTAGCGATATCATATCTGTTATGCTCAAGAATTCTGATTATTTAAGTTACCACGTGTTATAAACAAACGTTTTAAATTCAGTCCTGGTTAGTTAAGTCTACACATTAGAAAGCGAGAATTGTACGAATGGAGGGTGTCAATCAATAACTATTTTACCACCTACACAGCACTATTCACCGGCACAAATTAAGTGCAAGAAGCAAACCATAACAAATAAGGTTGCTGGAGAAAGGCTAGTGTGAGAACGACTGCGAGTCCTTAACGTAATCAAATTCTACACGGATACAGGTTTTTATCCAGCTACAATTATGATGATGATGCTTAATAGACTATTAAACTGTCATATCACGGGCATTGCCATAGGGTTCGTTACTACCTAAACTAATCTATATTTAAGTGGGATGTTACCGAATAAAAAATCAAAATGTATAATTTTGTACAAGTGACTATACCAGGAACAGAAATCACCTAAGAATCGAATATGTACAGTTGCTTGCGGCAACATCAAAATGCATCCATATCATCGCCAGCATAAAAGTAGTATACATTATTTCCGATAACTTCTAGAAGCAGTGCAAAAGATATTATCGCATTTAGGTGAGAGACAGAGTATTAATCCTGTTGACGATAGTGAATTTTGAGATAAATGCAAAGCTGGCGTCCATTTCTTTAATTGCGCAATCCCGTAATTAATCTCATGTAAACAAAGTTATACTTGAATGCCATTGTTAAATATGGTTTGTACAACGAACTACGGTGTTCAAACACAGAATCACATAGTGTTTCCCGATCAAGCACTCAAGGCACTCATGGATGACCAAAATAATGTGTTGTCTTCCGCAGACTGAGGTGAGGTCCAGCCGTTTCTCATGCGCGGCACTACTAAGCATCGAGCGTTAGGCGCATCACCGACCCGTCCCATGACAATTGTTATTTAACATAACTCAGTCAGAGCGGAGCAAGAGCGTACATGTTGAGACCCGAAAGATGGTGAACTATGTTTGCGCACGTTGAAGCCAGAGGAAACGCTGGCGGAAGACCCTAGCGGTTATGACGTGCAAATCAATCGCCAGACGTGAGTATAGGGATAAAAGACTAATCGAACCATCTAGTAGCTGTCTCCCTCACCTTAGGATAGCTGGTGTTTCGACAAGTAAACAGCGGGGAAAGTAAACAACACATGGCTTAAATTTCATGTGTTTCAAAAGTTGTGGTACTTAAGAGGAAGTCACAATATTTTGCCCGATTTCGAATAAAATCAAATCCGAAAGCATTTTCGGTTTTGATAATGCATAATTTTGACAGAAGGTTAGTTATACACTTAGTGGTAATCAATTACATACGGTTTGCATTAAAAGTATCCGTACACTCTTTTAGAACGGATTTTATTTTAACCCCAGAACAAGAAATCTAAATTCGCTACAAAAACTCACGTCTTCTTCCATTTTTCGAGTATCGCCGTTATTTTCTGACTTAAGTTCTAACGTTGAAACATCTTTGTTATTTCCAAGTGTTTCTAACGCAGTCGGGTGTTCCGAATTACCGTGTAATCGCTTTTTACTGGTGGACACCAAATTTGACTCTTTAATCCTTGTGTCATGCTTCACAAATCCATCTCCGTTGCTGTTTACGGTTGAGCCCGGCTTGGGATTAGTTGATAAATCAGATTTCGCCAAGTGTTTCTCTGCGCACAGTCGAGCTTCACTTTCCTTGTTTCGAAGTTCTTCAAAAGTAATTTCATTCGCAATCTGCAGTTTGTTTTCTTCGCTCGAACTTATACCGAAAGAGAAAATGAGAAAAACAAAATGATGAATTCTATGAATTGTAATTGCAGCGTGGTTTTCCATGCTACATGGCAGCGAGTTTGAAACCTCGGTCAAATACTCGTGTGACTAACCTGAAATGGACTTGTCTATTCTCATGTGTAGATCTGAAATTCAAAATAATGTTTTCGTGTTTTAATAATTCACAAAAGGTTACCCTTACGGCGATAACGTTGTTCTGACCGTAACAACCGCGCTTTCATAATGACTGTTGAGAATGTAATCTTATAATTGGTCATGCAAGCGTTGTCGCACTTGAACATATACAAAAATTCCACAAAAGATAAAGACCTTATTACTCTTTAAATTTATTGCCGTAACCAGTGCTTGCTAGAAAGATATTGTGGAGTTTTACACACAAAACCATATATCGGCTTCTCAACAATCGGCCACCTACTGTTATGGAATATTCAAACCAAGCCTGTGCACTATAGCTACAGAAGGTGGTGGTGAACTCCTTGACCAGATTGTACAAATGCAAGAATTTTCTTTATCATGAACGGATGATCAAATGCATGCGTTCACACAGCGGTCCGTATGGATTAAGTTCATACTAACCAATAAATTATTACACAACAAAAAATTACCAGCATTCAAAGGTATTGCCACTAGCGAATTGAGGCCTGCATAGCCGACGTGACATTTTTATCTGTTAGGATCTGATTTAGTTGAAAATCGTTACCAGAACAATTATTGTAATTTATTTGTTTAATGTCGATGTCTGTATATCAAATCATACTTGAGATGTCTTGACTTCTTGAACTCTATCATGCTGACGTGCTTTTATTATACGCATATATCATAATTGTTTGGTACTCTTAGACCTGATGTTTTTTTGCGGATTTTTAAATTTGTGCTGGTTGCCCAATAGATATGATTGATTCTTTTGGGGGGAAACCCAGTTGTTAGGAAAAGAACAAGGGTGTGTGAACGCAACAAGATTCATGTTTTTACTGTGACGCTGCTAAAGATTTGCAACTAAACAGAACTTTTTCATCAATCGATTGGAATCTGTTTGGGACCGATCGTGTATTCATAATGCAAGGAAATTTGAGTGCAATCGGTTAGAGTAGTTTTTGGGTAACGTTTCGCTTCTGACACAGAAGCTTCGTCAGACCATGGGTGATAGTCAGGACAGGGAACATGATTAAGTAGTAGTCAACCAACCACCATTTATATGACCTTACCGCTAAACAGCCTATAGTACGCCTACAGTGTGTCACGTGCCGAGCGCCAGATTGTGTCGAAATTGCCAAGGCAGGTCAATAAAGTGGATGGGGCAGAAATCTCCACAATCTGGCGCTCGGCACTGATGCGAAGGTAAATAGTTGTTATTCCCCTAATACCTACTAGTTAATATGATTGTTGTTTTTCTACAAAAATAGCCTTATCCCCGTTAGTTATGTACTTTTTACGTATATAGGCCGCTGTGTTAACTGAATTTGACCGTGTTTACTTGTATCAGATTGACGTAGATACAAACTGTGAGGAAAATCGACCACTGATCCTGGTCATTCCCACGAGACGTGACACACTGTAGGCGTACTATAGGCTGTTTAGCGGTAAGGTCAAATAAGTGGTGATGGGTTGACTACTACTTAATCGTGTTCCCTGTCCTGACTATCACCCTTGGTCTGACGAAGCTTCTGTGTCAGAAGCGAAACGTTACCCAAAAACTACTCTAACCGATTGCATTCAAATTTCCTTGCAACTTTTTCATGTTTCAAGATTCAAGAATTTATGGTATAAAAAAGCTCGTAGCTGTACAACACCACAAGATATTCGTATAAGGACAATACATTGGGCTTCTATCGCGAGCGTCTCAACAAGGTGATCCGAAGTGGTCCGCGCATGCTTACTTTCCCTGCGCTTGGTTTCATAATCTTATCGATCAGAGCTAAGAACATCAACAACAACGGTATAATAACTTATAAATGTAAATAACTTTCTATTGGCCTCATGATATTCTCTTCTAATGGTTTGCTTTTTCGGCAGATAACTAGAAGCGAATATTCTGAGACCAAATTTTAAATCATATTCTGCTTTTACGCAAGGATCGACTACTGATTTCAAATCTCTGTGGATTAGGTCACTTGGAATAAGGGGTAGAGTTCTCAACTCCGTAAACTAAGTGCACTTTCACATTTATAACTCAATCCACCAATGTTACTTCAAGATGCTGCACATATTCTGTATATGGTAAGCTACTAGGTTTCTTTTGTTTATCTTTGATGGTTGGGGCTTTGCTCTCGCATAGTACAGCATTTATTACACATGATATATATACCATCATATTTTTTTGACTTTTATGGTCAGCTTACAGTTACACTAGACAGGTGGCTGATGATCTATAACTCCGGTTATTGATCTCGGAGTCTACTGAGAGGTTAACCTCAATGTTTGAACTTATACATTGTACAGACCGTAATTGTGTTGGCAAACAGGGCCAGCCATTAGCTCTAGGATTATATGTTAAACGCAAACACCTTTCCTGTAGAACAAAAGCATTAAACGCTGAAATTATCGATGACAACCATTGCAACTCGCAAGAACTCGGCTTTCGGTAGAATCGCATCAGTAATATCCGAGTGACAGCATAATTCGGAACATGAACATAAAGGACAACTTCAAGAGATTTTAAACGAGATCAAGCTGGCGAGGGCTGGAATGAAGTCAGTTGACACGAAACCGACGAACAAATCAAATCAGAGCGAGAACCGGTACAAACAGATTAAGGACATATTTGTGGCAATGAGATCTGTCCTCCTTTTATCAAGTGTCCTCAAAGGCTTATCTAAACAACCTAATAGGCCTCAGGAAATTAAACTTGATTTGACCTCGAGTTATGACCCCTCCATCCACAATATTTGAACTGATTTACTGGTTCAAGTTGACTGATTTCAACTCTGATGATGGGAGGCGATACAGTCACGTGACCAAAAAATTACTTTACTTGATGTCCAGCCAAGTATTTGCACGTTGACTAAAAGCAGTTCATTTGGGAAAAAATTTGCTTTTGAAAGTTAGCAAAGTTGGCTGCATTTTCTGAAAACATTAGATCACGCATTAACCTATCTAGTACCTTGAGTACTGTTCTCAGTCGATTCACATTAAAAGATAGCCATCTCATCCTGAAAGAATGTTTTGGTTGAAGAGAAAAGTAAATAGCGAACATCGTGTTGCAAAATACACAATTGTCAGAAACTGGGGAGTCGTACATCGTATCTAACGTAATTTTTCCCATCATTCGTGGCAGCCATTTCGATTTTTCTACTAACCTATCTGCATGTATAACATCATGACTCATCACCTTCACGTTGTCCAAACCAGCCATTTAACGTGTAGTTAAAGTCTACAAAGGCTGAGGCATGGAGTCGACGGTTACTAGCCTTCGCATCATTCACCAGCGGTACATACCATACGCTGTTTGGGGGTAGGGCTATCTATGGGTGCCGAATGCACGCTCGGGATAACACACTTATTTGCCGAACATTATGTAGGCAGCGAATCAATGCTCAAAGCAATTAATAGTAAACTTATTTACATGAACAAGTAGTTATTTTTTTCAACATGATAAAACTAACAAAACAAGTCTTTTACTAATCTCACTTCTAAATATTTTTGACCTATTTACGATAAATGGGGATTGGAAATCATCAAGCAATCGAATAACGAGTGCATTATTATGAAGAAAAGCGTAATTCACATTAGAAATTTACCTGCAACGCCAAAACTGATAGACATTCCCAATCAAAATAGTGTTACCCAATTCGGAAGCCTGACCTCTCTAATCAAGTGACTAGGACGTTATAAAATCGCTTATTTCTTTTTGGATCACATGATCGTTACATTCAATAAAAATAACTCATTCGTATGAATTACTTGGCATGTTCATCCTGGATCTTCTGTTCCTCCTCCGAGGCGTCGGATCGTTGAATTTTTGGCAATACGATAGCTTCACGACTGCTTTTCGTCGATTGCTGCCCACTGGGCAACGGTACCTTATGTTTGTTCTCTCTGTCGCGATGTTGATTGTCTGTTTTCAGTGCATCAGATTCATTAGTAACCACATCGTTTTGAGTGCCGTTTACCTTGTATGCATCAGCAGGTGGAGAAGAACAATTTTTACGTCGATGCTACAAAAGGAAGTGATAGTGTGATTTTAATCGCATATTAGCAAAAGGATGGGTAGACGAAACGCGGATTACTTTGTCTTTTTTAAATGTTTTGCGTTCTGAGAATCGTTTCTTCTCGCCGGTTTCCAAAGAAAGGGCCTCCAAATGCACTTTGGCTCGATCTCCCAAATGATCGGGCATATCGTTTCGTTTTTGCTCTGAGATGGGCTTCCAGAAACGATTGGAGTAAATGTTTTGTAATTCTATAATTTTTTGCTTTTCCTGTTGAAAACGAAACAGTTAACTTCATGCATAAAAATTTCGATTTGCTATACATAAATGTCAGCAGAGTCGTCATATGAATCACACGGATTTAACTAATGTGATAAACGTGTGATAGTGTACACCGATGAGATCATGGCGCAGAGTTCAGAGTCACTGAAAGAGAAAGTTTATGACAGAACACTAGTTACACCATCACTCGGTGGAGCTGTTGATTCTCCACCTTGATCACTCTACGTTCATCGTAAAGCTCAACCTGTTGTCCAGTTATTTTTATCCCGTCCGCCTTTTTTCACACCCAAACAAACTCATCAAACGCCACCGATTGACAATGATTCGCATGCTCTATCCATGTACCGTTTTATTCAGTCCAGGTAGTTTCCTCTCATACAAAAAACAATGCACGATTATCTAGTAAGCGTGCAAAATGCTAGTTGTCTTAGAAAGTTTAAGTGACCTGTTGGTAACACGTGCTGACTACGATGCGAACACAGTTGGAGCACACCGGACACTGCTTAAATGACAATATTGAAAGAGTTGTGAAAGCACAAACTGCTTAAGAATTAAATTTAAAGTAGCACTTGCAGATATCTAGGTACAAAATGTACTGTTGTTGGCCTCCTTCGGTCGATGTCGACCATGGATGTACATC
>JACCGJ010000302.1:0-14843 GCA_013407085.1 Atriophallophorus winterbourni | reverse complement strand
TGTAGGAGGCAGCGAATCTTTACTCAATACAATTAATGTTAAACTTATTTACATGAACAAGTAGTTATCTTTTTACAACATGATAAAACTAACAAAACAAGCCTTTTACTAATCCACAGTGAATCTCACTTATTAATATTTTTGGTCTATTTACGATAAATGGAGATTGGAAATCGTCAAGCAATCGAATAACGAGTGCATTATTATGAAGAAAAGTGTAACATATGGAGCTTGATTTAATTCACATTCGAAATTTACCGGCATAGCCAAAACTGATAGACATTCCCAATCAAAATAGTGTTACCCAATTCGGAAGCCTGACCTCTTTAATCAAGTGACTAGGACGTTATAAAATCGCTTATTTCTTTTTGGATTACATGATCGTTACAGTCAATAAAAATAACATCTCATTCGTGTGAATTACTTGGCATGTTCATCCTGGATCTTCTGTTCCTCCTCTGAGGCGTCGGATCGTTGAATTTTTGGCAATACAATAGCTTCACGACTGCTTTTCGTCGATTGTTGCCCACTGGGCAACGGTACCTTATGTTTGTTCTCTCTGTCACGATGTTGATTGGCTGTGTTCAGTGCATCAGATTCATTATTAACCACAGCGTCTTGAGTGCCGTTTACCTTGTATGCATCAGCAGGTGGAGAAGAACAATTTTTACGTCGATGCTACAAAAGGAAGTGATAGCGTGATTTTAATCGCATATTAGCAAAAGGATGGGTAAACGAAACGCGGATTACTTTGTCTTTTTTAAATGTTTTGCGTTCTGAGAATCGTTTCTTCTCGCCGGTTTCCAAAGAAAGTGCCTCCAAATGCACTTTGGCTCGATCTCCCAAATGATCGGGCATATCGTTTCGTTTTTGCTCTGAGATGGGCTTCCAGAAGCGATTGGAGTAAATGTTTTGTAATTCTATAATTTTTTGCTTCTCCTGTTGAAAACGAAACAGTTAACTTTATGCATAAAAATTTCGATTTGCTATACATAAATGTCAGCAGAGTGGTCATATAAATCACACTGATTTAACTAATGTGATAAACGTGTGAGAGTGTACACCGATGAGATCATGGCGCAGAGTTCGCAGTCATTGAAAGAGAAAGTTTATGACAGAACACTAGTTACACCACCACTTGGTGGAGCTGTTGATTATTCACCTTGATCACTCTACGTTCATCGAAAAGCTCAACCTGTTGTTTCGTTGTTCTTATCCCGCCGCATTTTTTCACACCCTAACAAACTCGTCAAACGACACCGATTGACCGCATACTCTATCCATGTACCGATTTGTTCAATACTGGTAGTTTACCCTCATACAAAAAACAGTGCACGATCATTTAGTAAGCGTGCCGAAATGCTAGTTGTCTTCGAGAGGTTAAGTAACTTGTCGGTAACTTCATGCGTGCTTAAAACAGTTGTAGCACCCCGGAAACTGCTTAAATGACAATATTGAGAGAGTTGTGAAAGCAGAAACAACTTATGAAGGACATTTTAAGTAGCACTTGTAGACATCGAGGTACAAAATGTACTGTTGTTGGTCTCCTTCGATCGATGTCGATCATGGATGTACATCACAATCGCATTATCTATTCACGTTCCACGGCTTTTTGAATGACTAAACAGTCCGATTCGGGACAAACAATCTTTCCCTGCAACGCTTGCAACGTTAGACAGAACTCGTCGATTGACGTCAGTTGCACGCCGGCGGCATGATCTGCGTTCAGCCAAGAGAGCTGTATCTGCTCCTCCCCAGCTTGCAGAAGACGCTTTACACAATGCCTTCAATGTGAGTAGTCAAGAGCAAGTTCTTCCCAACTCGCTAGGTCAATGCCACGAGGTTTCACAAACGTCATTGTACGGCAGGTGTGATCTGCCTAATGGTCGAGTTCTTGATTTCAACTCTCCACTAACAATTCCCTTATGTGAGCAAGTATGACTGCTGAGTCAAAGGCTTAAGTTTAATGGTGCAACCATCAGAATTTTGGCTAAAATATTAGATAAGCATCCTGAAAAATTTGCACAACCGTCACACTTCTACATTAGTTGCATAAGCAGCTTGAGTGCTTGATCAGGAAACACTATATGATTCCGTGCTTATGGTGGTTAGTTTTACGAACCTTATTAAACATTGGCTCTATAGTCTAACGTTGTTTACCACTGTTAAAACGCTAACTGATACATTTGGATGAACAAAAGAAAATGTGAGTTTGGGCTAACATCCGGACTTTCGGATACAAAAGATATTGAGCAAAATTATATGAGAACCTGACGTTTTACAGATCTAAAGGTTCAGTTTAAACAGTGCAATTCTTTGCAACCAAGTTTGATGACACTTTTTATTACGACAGCGAAGAAAACTATATGTGCAAATAAAAGCATGCATATTACAAAGGAATTCTGGGTTAACTTCCTTTCGTTATTCGTGGGAGAGGAAGAGACCAGCACGATTGTTATCACAAATCAGCTGATATTGCCCATTAGCTAGGATGGCCTAAGTCAAACGTGTTCTAATCCACCAGCAACGCATCAAACACAAACATAATCAGCGTGGTTTCTTGCAGATAATAATTGACCTCCTGAGAGTAGTTAGGGTTGAGAAGTTCCGACTAAATCGATTTCTGAACAAGAATCATTTTTTAAATCAATCAGCTTTGCAATACCCATAGAATGGGAACGATTGGAATGACTGGTAGAAACTAAAAATATCAATGTAGGCCTGAACCAGAAAAAAATTCTTCAAATATATTGAAGCTATTTGATGATTATTCAGATATAGCTATTTAATTTTAAATATTTATGAATGTTTTTGTTTGTAGAACATCGGCTAAGATCGAATTCCAGAGAAAATTGGTAGCTGAATAAACATCTGCCTGCTCAGTTGGGAAAGTATTGACGTCGAAAAGATATTCAAACGGCTGTTGCATAACATTAAAGATTCAGTATATAATGCTGAGGTCGCCTTTAATTTTTATTTGCATGATGGTACTTAGACCTAATCATCTAATTCGCTCAGTGTAGGCCAGCCCCTTGCCAACTGTCAACTAGCTTAAAGGCAAATATCCCATAATATGTCCTTGAGTAATGATACCCAGACCGTGAATTTGAGACATTTTACAAATTGACACGAACCGACGATTTAGTATCATAGGCATTGAGGACCCGATGCTAATTTCAAAGTCTGGGTTCGAGCGAAAAAATCTAGGATCAAAGCCGATATGTGCAATTTTCTACTTTCTGAAGCTGAAAGCATTATGGTTTTTGATCAACGAACGATCTAATTGTTCCTTATCAGCAATCCTCGATGAAATTGATTATCTTCCATATTATTGTCACCAGAAAACGAATCCACCGTACCTACAAAGAGATCCGATATTTTTCATGAATATTAATAACGTGATCGGTCTTAGCGCGAATTCTCTCGGAACATCACCTACTTGTCGTCACGGTGTTAAAAAAGAACGGCATATGCACGCGTGATTTAAAAATGTTTGCGAACGTTCGTGCGGTCAAATCATGTAGTCAAGACCAGGATCAGTGATCGATTCTACTAGCCTGGTGTATATTATCGTCAATCTAATACACGTGAACACGATCAACGTCAGTTGGCATTGTGGCTCACGTGTGTAAAGGTGCCTAACTAGTGGGTTAATGTTAAATGTTTTTTTAATATCTAATTAACTATTAAGCATAAAATG
Organism: Atriophallophorus winterbourni; assembly: GCA_013407085.1. Lineage (NCBI taxonomy): Eukaryota > Metazoa > Platyhelminthes > Trematoda > Plagiorchiida > Microphallidae > Atriophallophorus > Atriophallophorus winterbourni. Next base: position 11,143 of record JACCGJ010000302.1, on the reverse strand, counting down.
AACATTAGCTACTTTTGTTCGCACCAGAGTGCGGAGAGCTCTGCCTCTTCCAGCTTTCGATTGCCTCCGTAACTAGGCATACGGTTTAACGTCGTGCTTTAACAATTCTGTTTTGTTTACGTCTATGACGTGACCTGTTGTGACCTCACATCTCCATCGGTACACACAGAGCAGTGCCTGACTCGCCGAATCATTTGTTGCACCTCATGCCAAGCGACGGGAAATTGGGATGAAAATAATCCATCTACTTAGGCGGCTGCCGTTATGACGTAAACGTTTATTAGCCCGCGACAATTCTATCGCCAGTTTCAAAAGTCTTGGTACGTATAATAATCGAAATATGATTCAAAACGGCATCAATAAAACCCTAGTTGCCTGCTACGCACGGATTTTGCAAAAAAGCGTTCATGTTTTGCAAATTTACTAATATATTTGAATGATTGGACAATTGGTGTCTCTGCGGGTGGCTGTATTCATGCATCGAGAAAGTTATTTTGACACGGCCATGAAATGTGTGACAGAAAAGTGTGCAAGGATGACAAATGTCATATGCTACTGTGTCTGACACACATTTTCCACAACTACGAACTAGACCAATCCGAATTTGGTGTCAGACTTTTCGGTTTGTGTGCATTTGCTGATGGCGTTAATATGTATCTGACATTACCACTTGATATTATCCCAGGTTAGTCGCCCAATGGTTGTTGTTGTTGGCCTCCGTCGGTCGATGTCGACCATGGATGTACATCACATCGCATAAATTTCATGTTTCGCAACTTTTTGAATGACTAAACAGTCCGATTCGGGAGGAACAATCTCTCCCACAGCGCTTGCAACGATAGTCCCTTGACCAAGGACTTTGGTCTTGCTCATGCTGATTGTTAGACCAAAGTCTTTGCATGCCAACGAAAAACAGTCCATTCGCGACTGTAGGTTCTCTTGGGAGTGAGCCCAATGGTAGACACGGGTTAAATTTTCGATCTGATCAATTTTGTATCGTTAAATTTTGGCATGTGTTGTTCTTGACAGAATTAAGATTAAACTGAGAGGCCACTGCTCGTTGTGATTTAATTCAATGTGTGTCTAACGATGTGTAAGTGCGGGAATGTTAGCAACACATAACTTTGTTCCTCCATAAGCGCTCCGAAGGCTTGACCAGGAATCATTATGGGATTCTGTGTTGGAACATGGTGGTTTGTTGTACGAATCATACTCAACAGTGGCTTCCAAGATAATGTTTGTTTATTACCCTTCCACTGTTGATAGGCTCACCGAAACTTATCTTACTCTCTCCGCGTGATAAAGGTAAACAGCCAGAAATCGGTAGTTGCATGTCAGTGCAGAGATGTGAGTGATACATAATTTTGATCTAACAATACAATGCCATTCATATCGGTGCGAACGCATCATCACAATGACTCGAAATTTACAATACTGGTTATTTTCCGGAACGTCTGTTATACGCTGGGTCTAGGTCTAACACATCTCTCACTTGTACGGTTTGTTCCAGCGCTTGGATTCGATCGAGCAAATTTTGGCAAGTCAGTTTCAAGTCTTTCCGTGTTTTTGCATGCCTGATGCTTTCGAACCTTTGGTTTTTCTCCAAGTTCTCCGCATATTTCTCGAGGTTCTGAAAGTATTGAAATTAGAAAAGAATGTGGCTTGAGTGTTGTGTGGGGTAGCAAGAATATTTAAGTGTTACCAGTCAAATTACTACTTATTCTATAGTATAATTTCTATAGACAGACTTCATGTAGCCTCTTAGAAAAATGCGCACAGCATGCAAATTTCAAAATTTAAGACAGCTTAAATTTTATTGTTACTTGAGGCAAAGATTTTTATCATCTAGGTACTAATAAATTGGTAGAGATAACCAGTTCCATTAGTCCGTTCACAATTACTCATCAAGTTTTAGGATGCAGATATATGCCAAGCGGTTACAAGATTCAAAGCGCATTTTTTTAGCCATCTTCCTGTGATTGTATAGGAGAGTGGAGTGAGTTTATGAATTCGTTAATCCGCATTGATTTAGTCTGGTTTTAACGAGTAGTGGCCGATGCAAAATTGCGAGGTTATTTTTTGACGGAGAATAAATGCAAATAATTTGATCCGTATGAGTAACCAGTGCGCGGAACGCTTAAACTCGTAACAACACGAAGTGCCAAATGTGGAGGTCTCACCAAATTTCCGGAAAATGTAACCAATTGAATGTGAATGTCTCGGTTCGAAGGATGAGTAAAAGTAAGATAAGGTAAAATTATTTGTGAAAAATGTACTTTGGGGCAAGGAATGGTTACAAGTTTTCAGTGAATAGGTGCCTCACAAACTTATTCGACATAAAACCTTCAAACTTTTACTTGAAAAGATGGTCACTCATCGATGCTACCATTTCTGATGGTAATGAATTCCAGTGAAATCATGCATACACTGAGTAAAAGCTTCGACTATGGTTAATGTGAGAGTGCGTGTCGGAAGAATCGAAACAAGTTGAGTAAGTGTCTGTGTGGGTGAGATGCCGTAAACATTATTCTGTAGGTCCGTAAAAGATTACCTCGAATGTTGCAGCGCACTAATCTGAATGTTGCCAGTCGCTCTTCAAAGGGTAATTTATAAAATATTGTAAATATTTTTTCGCCGTTCAATAAATCCTCTCGAATATATTGCATACCACACCGGAGATTCGCTCCTCGTGATTAATTCTGCATTTTATTCACGCGTGCAAAATCGTCCAGTATCACGAATTTAAAACACACAAAGTGATCATTAGATAGCTCTTCCAAATACACGTCTTTTCAAATTTGCTTAATTGTTGCACCACTTTTCGACAATCACTTCGGTCACTTGCCCCTTGCGTCTAGCTTGTTCATACACGCACATCAGGAACAAAGATGGCACACAATGCATTGCCTGTGAGAAGTGCATGACCCTGTTTGTGCTGAACTAAGCAGAGAGACTAACTGGATCCCTACTGCCATTTTCCGTTTTAGTTATCATGAGTAAAGAGGCAGAAGAGGAGCTTCGATGTAAACATTTTTAACAAGTGTAACCACCGAGCAAATTACATTTTAACAAAAGTTTGCCTTTCAATGAGCTTATCGATTTCAGAGCATCGGGTAGCACGACTTACATATCTTTTATTTTAAAAAAAACAAGTCAACCATTAGAATGTGTACCGAATATTGGATGGCAGAAACTCACGGTGAGCAGCTTTCCACGTTGCTCAGTTTCGCTTTGTAATTTTTCTATCGTGTGCATCAACTGCTCTCGTTCCAACAAATTCTGCTCTTCTGCTAGCCTGCGTAAATGTCGTAATTCGACTAGTGTTTTTTCGTTCGCAGCCTCCGCTTCTTGTCGTCTTTGTTTCTCGAGTTTAAGAACTTCTTTCATGCGTTTTATTTGCTCGCGGAACACTCTGATTTCTTCCAAATGACCATTTATTAGTTGTGGCAATTCAGCGTGCTTTCCGTCTAACTGAAATAATAAGATGGAAATTGATGTCTTACTCCAACATATATTTGTGCTACGTTTTCCAGTCCTATGAGCTTTACTGGTAACAGCAACCATCAATCTCTGCTAAAAACATGTTTTTATATCGTGGATTCTTTCGAGCCATTATTTTACATGTTCCCTTCAACTATTGCGAAGCCTCAAACCCCAACATTTTCTGTCAAAAGTCGAAGAGCCTCACATTTATCTATTTGTTACCGCGAATAATTAGACTAAACGAAATGAATGTGTTACCAAGTAAACCTTGGCTACGGTGACGATTATAACGTTACAAATTTCATGATATTAGGTGCAATTATAAGAAAACGCAAAGGCCCCGCAATGGTTAACTGTAATCCAAGGCGAAGATCGCATCCAAAAGGCTGTTGCGTATGCTCAAAATAAGAGTCGATCATGAGCCAGCATACTAGACCAAGGCACTGTCGTGTTGTTTGACATTCCTTTTATTGTGTACACACGCTTATTTTACCGTATTACACATCTAACCTTTATCATTTTGTTATAGCTCATACTCGAGTTTTCTAGTTGATTAAAGCCTTTCAATCAGGCGTTATCTTTTCAACGTTCGTTTGTGTTCTGACCATCTCTGACACTCGTTAGAGGCACCAATATGTTGATAAATAGTATGGAACTCAACGAAATCAGTATTCGCCAATGAGATTTTGTGCAAGCCTAACGGTGCGGGATTCAAACTAATTTACCATTTCAAAATGTAGGATTGAAACTTGTCGAACGATGTGAGTAATTTAGAAGTTTCAATGCAATACTTCTCCTGATAAGACAAACTGATGAAGAGTTTAAAAAGGCAGGTGGGATGTAAAAAATTTTTATCCTCGTATTGAGAGTGTTATGATTTTATCTGTGGGGAATGGGATGCGGTTGATGGGGTGCATTGTAGTCCCTGTGAAGCCTAGTTTCCATTTCTTAGTACTTAGTTCTTATTGCATACAAGGAATCACGCCCATTGGGTTGCAGCAACGTTTTATCCTATTTTGAAAGCTCACAAATTATGATACTCAGTGTATCAAGCTACTTAAAATAAATTATATAGATATATAAATATATTCTATATCGCTGCTGTTATATCCAGCGAAATTATATATGATTTGTTATTACACACTTTTGATTAATGTAGATGATAATTTCAGCAAGTATTCTTATATATTGGGGAATGGTTGGTTGAGCAAGTTCAGCCAATCCAGTCAGCTGAACAAATCGAAACCAATCCCAGGAAATTTACACCATCTTTCACAGTTAATAGCCACGTCATCAATGGAACGCCTTGTTGCCGACATCAAGTACTCATTGGGACTACATACCATCTACAGCTTTCGATGCTCGAAACGGTACTCGATAACAATGTGCAACTATCTCTCTTACGTGCTTGGACTGACCTCATTCGAGTCATAAATGAAGCTGATGAATCCACAAGAGACCAGTAGGAGTTTTAGCACAAAAAGTAATCAATTTTCATAATCGTCATATTTTGAATATACATTTGATTTAGTTTGGGTCACAAAGGTTATGTGACGCTCAAAATAAAGAAATTTTTGTTCGATCAAAACTAGAGTGCTCACTGTTGGGTAGGTAAAACATCATCGTGTATATCATAATTCAATTGTGCGAAAATCTGGAAATAGGTGTTCAATGAGGGATTATCGCTCAGTGAAAGAATGACCATGCGTCTGCAAAATGAGTAGTATTTCGCCAGAATGTTTTAGTTTGAATCCAAACAGTGGCGCTCTCGATATAAGCTAGGAAATATTCTATTGTGAAACTTTAAAAATAGATATCCGTTGAAGCTCTTCAAAAAATTAACAATTCTTTTGTAGTGATTAAGAGTCAATACATCATTACATAATAGAATAACTCAATATTGTTACATACCCTTTCCAAGGCCCTCGCCTGCCAGTAATTTTGCTCTCGTAGAAACTTATTATCAGCACAAACCGTATGTATTTTACGTCGCAATTCGTCAATTTCACATTGTTGTGCGTAGATTTTCTCTTGTCTTGCCGTGACAACTTGCTGTAGAGTTTGACGTTGCATTTGTTTCTCACGTTTTGTCAACTTCCGTTTTTTCTTCTCCGTATAAACAGCTGTGATTGGACATTTAACGCTGACGCATTCAAGATATTACCTCGATGCTGAAGCTCCTGCGGTTCAACTTGAGAGCTACAATCACATTGAGAGATCACTTCTTGATCTGTTGTTTGTGGAAGCATCTCAGTTGTACTTCATGTTGAATGGTGTTCAAATTAACAGAAAAATAAGAAGTAAAAGATGCGTGTGATTTAAACATCTGATATAAATTTTAAACTTTAGAGTAAATAGCTTCTCGAAAATGTGGTGCATCATCTTAATAGAATAAACAATTCACATCAAAAAATGATGAGTTTAGAATAAGAACGATTAGAAACGAAAATTGCCTTGTGAACCTAAAGAAACCCCTATCACCAGACAACCGTATTTGCATTTCTAGTGAAATTTGGTTACTGAAATGAAATCTATTAATTGGAACCAGGAAATCTCTATGAACAAAGATTGATCTTTAAAAGACGGAGAGTTTTATCCGTTATCAAAACAACATCACAAAGGTATATAAATAGTTTGCAAGTGATTCCAACGTTCCTTTAGTTTCATAGCAGTTAGATGCTTGATGATGAATTACATTTTTAAACGTACATTTTAATTCATAATTAATACTCATACCCTGGTAACATGTGGGAATAGAAGCAGTTCAATAAATGGATTGCCCTCATATTGCGTTCGCCCCAATTGCAATATAGTACCAATTACACACAGCAATCATTATTGGTTTCTAGTTTAACGAATTATTTTTATCAACCAGTATGATAGCCGAAACAATTCTAAATCATTTTAATCGATTTTTTATATGACTAAGTTTTCGTGGTTAGTGAACGACTGAGTTTCAAAATGACATTCTCTTTGTGAAACTGCATATATCGTCACACTAGTGTGTTAATAGTATCAATCTTATTAAACGATGGCTTAAAGCTATAACTTTTATACGTTATATACAATTGTTTCGTTGATTCTAATTACGCAATCTCCATTTAAATGTCCAATAGCGAGGAACCGCTTGATGAAGTTGAGCAATTGAAGAATGTTCAGTGAATGAACGGTCAACTTTAAAAATTTACACCGATTTTACCAAAATATTCATTTGCATGCATTTCCATCAACCCCCCCAACGGCGGGTTTCGTGCTGTTTGCACTCACATGGTATGTACAGTAAGATTATGATCCACATGCTCTTGAAACAGTGGAGGATTTTAGATGATTTTGTTAACCATGGTTACATTTTACAAGAGAGCTCCATTCCTGATCAAATGATCGCTTACTACCTGGGTTTTATAAGTAGTAAAGATACTGAAACTAGATTGCGTCATGAATGATGTCACGGAACTCAATATGTTGATAAAAACATTCAATTTAGCCTTAAAACCATGTAAGTTAATGGAGTGCCTAGAAACTGAAGTTAAAGTATTATAGTTAAGACCTAAACGGTCAGGATATTTTATTCTGCAGTTTAAGAGGAATGGGACATCACCAACATATGACCATAGGCACGAGAGCTTAGAGACTATCTTCACTTAAAAAGCTATTGTAGGAAATTTGTGGGTTTGTTGAATATTTTGTACAGGAGGGTAAGAATTTTCTATTCGTCAATGTGGAATACTTTAAAAATTCAGGTGGGCATTTCTTTCCTCCGGCCAATGACTAGCTTTGTTGACCAATGATAACATACGCTATATAAGCTCGATGTGTTTACTTGACTGCACAACAATTTTTATTCTGTAACTCTAAATACTGTTACTAGTATATCTATCTGATTCTTACGTCCCAGTTCATTGAAATTTCCTGTGGTTTTCTTATTGAAGCCATTCTGATGCTGGGGAATAATTTATCTTTGAACCTACTAAGTAGACGATTGAAGCTTAAAAATGAAAAATTATTAAAAAAGCTGAAATCACTGAGCACAACCTTTTAAAACTAAAGATACGTAAATTTTCATATTTTTCTATAATTGTAACCTTTGACAACAAAACATCATCAAAAACATTTTTAGACCCAACCACATCTCCACTAAGAAATGAGCTCTACTTGATTTTTGTTCATGATGTTTCAATAGCAAATTTAAATTTGTCATAGGAGAGATATTTTCATAGTATGTATAAAATCCGCTACCCAGACCCAAGTTCCATCAATATTAGGCAACAACATTATTGGCATGGTTGAACACGTATGTTCTCTTTGATTGATATCATTTTTTCAAGTTCATTTTAGCGTAACGTTGAGCTGTCTGTATATTGATGGCGCTAAGCAAAATAACTGTCAATGTCAGGTATATGAAAGCAGATGTGATGACACAAAATTACTCATTTCATTCGAATTAATTTCACCACAACCCTATACCTACACATTTTGTTGCGCGCTCGCGCCGAATGTTTTGTATCGCCATTATATCTAGTCAATCACTCACTCTTTTAGTGGTTTCTAGGAATAAATTCATATAGCAGTCAAGTACCAGATTATCTATACCGTAGAATTTGCTGAAAATAGTGATATTCAGTTATGATTAAGCATTATACCAAGAAAAACTGCTTTATTCTCCTATTAAATTTTCGGCAATCAAATTGATTTTAGCACACGATTTCAGCAAGATTATGAAGTCATTCAACCCAGGATTTCAAATTACATTCAACACCGAAACAGCCTTTGATTAAGCAGGCAGATTTCAGTGGAATTAAAAAAGAATAAATAATGATTTTTTGCTTTGCGACAAATGAGCGATATATAATCATCGCGTGAACAACAATGATTTGTAGACAAAATATGTGTGCATAATCGGATAAATTGACTTATAATAATTTGTCAGATTTACGAACAAGGCTGTAAACAATCATATTTCGAATAAACACATGTAAAAACAGCGCAGCTTTACAAGATGTGCAGATTGAAATTTGATCATTTTGCCTTAATTGTCTCTTATCCATGTTTACATAGCAATTAAATTGCTTATTGTTCATATTCATTACATACTGATAATTCAGTGGTATAAGATCATTATTTCTCGGTTGTCTAGCGACAAAAATATTCATACCTTATTTTTATCGAAAATACTTAGCGAATAAGTTGCTAGTGCTTTTGAAGACTTTTCACAAATATAATTGTTATTAATTTTCAATGATTTTTGTATTTGTGTTCATCTAACTGTTTGCTATGATTTTGCTGAATTGCAGTATTGTACACCGACATACTTCCGTCGTTTATTTGATAGATACGATTTAATAACATAAGACAATCAACACTAAGATTAATTCTGCGATGATTATATCGCTATAGATATTTTACCACTCCCTAAATTCTAAGCAGAATGCACAACCCAGTCCGTTTCTAAATTCTAATTTTTATTTCAAGTTGATATAACTACAGTTGAAAATCAAGTAGTAACATTTACATTATTTCCATCTGATAATTCATATCAAATACAGTTTTCATCTTACAACACGTTCCATCATCGGAAGCTTGAGAAGAATGTTGCAATTTCTTACATTATATCAAACATTTACGAAGTTGTATTTTAATGACCATTGTTGGATTTATGAAGATAGATAATGGGTATTTGAAAACATTTCTAAATCACTCAAAAGGTTATATCATATTATAACAATAATTTTAAATTAAAAAAATTAAAAAAAACTTTGAGTAATGCTGATTAGTTGATGTTCAGTGACTAAATCCCTGATTTTGTCCCAAACAATACAATACAATACAATACAATACAATTATATTTAGAGCAGAAGGAGTACAGAAGTTCCATTTAAGCTCTTTCTTGAACCGGCATAACTACCAACGCCTGGGGTATCCTGGGAGGTGGATTCGCTTCTCGAAGCAGTCGTCTTTGGCGAACCAGAGAAATTGATCGGTGCTGTTCTTGAACAGAGATAGACTTGGCGCTTCAAAAACCTTGGCCGGAAGTGAGTTCCAAGTGCCGACAACACGTTGTGAAAATCTGTACCAGTGAGACAGACGATTCGTCCGTTGGACGAGCAACCGAAATTTGTGGCCCTTTGTGCGATGGTCAGAGATAACTACAAAAAGCGATCTGAGGCCAGGAAGCTCGTTCCGGCAAACAATCCGATAGAGGAGTATCATGTCACCACGAACCCTGCGGTAGGCTAGTGAGAAAACATTCAATTTCAGACATCGCTCTGCGTATGGTAGCTTGCAGATACTGGTGCAGAATCTCGTCGCAAGTCGTTGAACTTTTTCTAGAAGTCGCTCTTCGGCTGCGGTGCAAGGAAACGCCGCTACAACACCGTATTCTAGGATTGGTCGAACGTAAGTGCCAAAAAGTATTTTTGTGATAGGAATAGACCAATCAGCAAACGTTCTTTTTACGGCCCACAAGCATCGCAAGGCCTTTGATCGTGTTTGAGCAGTGTTTGCTGCGGTCTTCAAGCTGGAAGTCACAATCGTGCCTAGGTCTCTGGTCTCCGTACAGCTCTCAATCTTCATGTCATCGATGTAATAATCAAAGGGGTCCAGAACGCCTACCGTCAAATGTTTCGTTTTGGTAGCATTCAGCGGAATATCGTTGACTGATGCCCATTTGCTGATGGCGTCTATATCCTTTTGCAGTATTTCACGGTCAGTTGATGAAGCAACTGCGCGCCATATTTTCAGATCGTCTGCAAACATCAAGCAAGTTGATTGCAGACTACGTGTTATGTCATTCACATAAAGAATGAATAAGAGAGGGCCTAAAACCGACCCTTGTGGTACACCACTGCTGACAGGCCTCCAACGAGAAAGGGACACGTTGATTTGCGCAGCCCATTGCCGATCTGCGATAAAACTATGAAGCCATTTCAAAAGCGAGCCTCCAAGCCCATATGCTCTCAATCGATGCAGCAGCTTCCGGTGATTGACCCTATCAAAAGCTTTCGAAAAGTCGAAGAATATCACATCGACAGATATCTTATTGTCTATTGCATCAGCCCAAGCCTCTCTTGTGATTAAGAGGTTGGTTAAGCAAGACCTACCTTTGATAAATCCATGCTGTGTAGGAGAAAGTACGTCGCGATGGTAAATATAATTTTCAATGCAGCGTTTTACCAGCTTCTCCATGATCTTCAGCAGAACAGAAGGCATATTGGTCTGTAGTTACTAGGCTTGTGCTTGTCACCCTGTTTATGAAACGGCTTAACGACACCATATTTCCATTCGATAGGTAGTTCGCCCTCCGAAAATGACTTTTGGTAGACACAAGCCTTACACACAGAATGCTGGCAGGATTGCAATCCGTGCACGCACCCGAAGGTTTTGCGAACGTAGGAATGCAGCAACCCAGGACAACAACACGGGTGGAATACCTAATGCTTGCAGCTTGTTAAGCAATATCGCATGGTCAACTCGGTCAAGTGCCTTAGAGAAATCCAATTGATTTTTACTTGTTAGCAACGAGTGGTAGAACCGATATCGTGCTGGATGACACTAAAAGGATATTGATCTTGTTGACAACAATTAAGGATTGTTGTACCCAAACGGTAAGTGACAGTATCTTAGTGTCGTATGGAAATAGAATGCGAGCAAAAACAATTGCAAG
>JACCGJ010000301.1:12098-27032 GCA_013407085.1 Atriophallophorus winterbourni | reverse complement strand
TGGGTGTATAGTGCGTGAAACAAACAAAATTATTACAGAAAAAACCATACAGGTCACGCAACATGTTGAAGTGTTCTCCCGCAAGACATCGAACTCGTCTTAGTACCATTTGAACTTGATCTTCTAAGATTGATCAATTTTGCTGTTTGTTTAACTTCTCATTTTTACTGTCTATCTACAGAGTAGAATATTTGATAATTCACTATCACCTTGATAAACAGATTAGAAAAAGCAGATTTTAAGTCGATTTCTTGTTGCTGACCTATATCCGTCGTTTTTCCAGTTAACTGGCAAACATATACCATGATCAGTTATTGCTTTCAAGGATGACATTGCGGTTTCCTTCCGTAAACGAGATCTTTTATGGCGGCAATATAAGCTATCTCTTACTTCTGGTTCTTGGGTCCGATACAAAACCGCTCGGAACTCTTGTGTTAAAATACAGCGTTTGCTCAAACAGGAGTTTGAGTTATCCTTAGCTTGGAATGCTAAATCCAATCCCAAAAGATTTTATAGCTACGCTCAATCGAAAGGAAAAACCATGGAAAACATTGGAGATTTAAATCTGGAGGACGGAAAATTAGCCGATACCGACCTGTCTAAGGCGAGTGCCTTCTCTAGGTTCTTCAGTGGCGTTCAGAGACGTGATAATTCTTTAATTGCTCCGTCTAGCTCGTTTAATCTACTACCTGGCGCTCCTGCACTAGATGAGTTGTCCTTCATGGAATCCGAGGTGTATGAAGCAATTATCCATGTTCGCGTCAACAAAGCTGAGGGACCAGACGGTATCCACTCGATTATGCTAAAGAATCTTGCCCCAGTGCTTACAGAACCCTTATGCAAGCTCTTCAATTCATGCTTGAACATGGGAGTGGTTCCTAGTGAGTGGAAAGAACCTATAATCGTGCCAATACACAAGGGTGGTTGCAGCTCAACTATTGGTAACTATAGACCTGTCAGCCTGACTAGCATCGTCTCGAAAGTAATGGAAAAACTGCTGCGTGACAAAATCTGTCAGCATCTTTGTCGGCATTCTCTACTGAGTGTAACTCAGCATGGATTTCTTAAGGTTAGATCCTGCCTGACAAACCTTCTTAGTTTTCTCAATACTGCCACTAAAAGGATGGATGAAGGGAAGCCTGTCGAAGCCCTCTACCTAGACTTCAGCAAGGCTTTTGATTCCGTAAACCACCGCCTTCTAGAGATTAAGCTAGCAGAAAAAGGCATTCGGGGTAGTCTACTTGCTTGGATAAAGGCCTTCCTAACAGGTAGGACATTCCGAGTTAGGGTAGGATCTACGCTGTCTAATGAAACCGACGTAATCAGTGGGGTACCCCAAGGTTCGGTACTTGGTCCTCTTCTATTCCTGATTTTCATCGATGACTTGTCCTCTGCATTGAAGTGCCCATGCTTCATTTTTGCGGATGATGTTAAATTCATCGTATCAACGGACGAAGATACCTTGATGCACGACCTTGAACGGGTCATAAACTGGTCACACCAGTGGGACCTCCCACTTAACCTTAATAAGAGCCAACTCTTGTCAGCACTGGTTGATAAAATTTCAGTTCATGTGTCGGGCAATTCTCTCACTGTAAGCGCCACACAGCGTGTTAAGGATTTAGGAGTACTGGTTAGGACGGACTTCAAATGGGAGGAACAATGCGCCGCTGCAGCTCAACGTGCTCGCAAAGTTCTCTTTCGGCTGAGATCCGTGTTATCCAGCAGAAGACCCGAGGTATTCCTGCCCCTTTACAAGGCATTAGTTAGGCCGCATTTAGAATATTGTGTCCAGGCGTGGTGCCCTTATTACAAGAAGGATATCGTTCAACTCGAAAGCGTACAGCGTCTCGCAACTCGCATGATTGAGGGCCAGCGAGGGAAACCTTACGCTGCACGCCTAAAGTCCCTAGATCTTTTTTCACTTACGCGCCGTCGTTTGAGAGGTGACTTAATTGAAACCTTTAAGATCTTGAAGGGGTTAAGTGGCGTTATCATGACCGACTTCTTTGCCTTAAGTCCTGAGCTGGGCACCCGGGGCCATTCACTCAAACTTGCTAAGGAGCGATGTAGACTAGACTCCAGGAAAAACTTTTTCAGCCTCAGGGTGGTAAATTTCTGGAACCGGCTTCCAGAAGAACTTATATCCTGCAGTTCTGTCGCAAGTTTTAGGCAGGGTTTCGACCGCATCTGGGGTAAACTTTTGTCTGAATTCTCCCCCTAATTTTTATGCAAGATTAGGTTGTTCACCATTTTTATCGTTGTTTGGTAAGTAAGTAAATGCTAAAGTTCTGTTTGTTTAATACACAACTGTTCTTCAGCTGACCTCTCACCGTACTGGTGAGGAGAAATGTATTCTTATCTTTCCAGCATCATTCATTACGTGGTGCTTCCTAAATACAACCCGGATAATCCCTTGGCATCGCGATCGTCGAGGATATCCAAACCACAATAAGAATAAACGCTTTGGCAGTGGTGGTTGCTTCTCTGCAGCTTTCCACTGGAAGAAATTCTGGACGCTCGATTAGCTCGTTCGCCACTTACTGTCCTGTGCAACTGAACTGAACTGAACTGAACAAATTAAGATCAAACATCACTTAGAGTATCTTGCATTTATTTTGGGACATGAAGCTGATCTTAACGCTAATTATTATCTAGGCAAATTAAATCCTAAATAAACAACACAAAAATTACGCCGATGTGTCATAAAAATTAGGGGTTCAGCCTATCATTAGAACTCCGGTGTGTTCTGTTTTAACCTTTCATTCTCAGTTGATTATTCGCAGCGCGCTAATCTATTTGTTCGCCATGGCGCCTGTTGAAGCTATGCCAAAATCTTCGTCACGAGTTAATGCCAAAGGAAATGAAAATAATTTCAACGATCGTGGAAAGCCTGCTGCTATTCGATCCAGCAATATTGTTGCTGCTAAAGGTTTGTCGTTTTTTAATTGCTGATTTAATCAGCTGTCGCCGATGCCATCCGCACAAGTCTCGGCCCCAAAGGAATGGATAAAATGGTTAGACCAGTTTGTTTAATTAATGAAATAGATCCAAGAATCGAATGGTGATGTGACTATTACTAATGATGGTGCTACAATTCTTCGTCAAATGAAACTACTTCATCCTGCTGGAAAAATGGTACGCCTTAAACATTTTCTAATCGTGACAGTTGGTTGAGCTTTCGAAAGCACAAGATATCGAAACTGGAGATGGAACTACTACCGTCGTTGTATTGGCTGGCAGTTTATTAGATGCTTGCTCTAAGCTGCTGGATAAAGGCATTCACCCTACAACGATTTCCGATGCATTCCAAAAGGCCGCTAACGAAGCTTGTAAGATCTTGGATGCCATGGCTATTCCCTTGGAAATCAACGATATTCAAAAGCTTAACAAAATAGCAATGACTTCTTTAAGCTCAAAAGTTGTCTCTCAGCATTCCGATGCACTGGCACCCTTGGCCGTGAAAGCGGTCTTGGACGTTGTTGATCCCAATTCGCCGCACTCCGTTACTCTAGACGACATCCGAATTGTCAAAAAACTCGGGTAATTAACTTTGATTTAGGTTGTTTTTATTAGTATCACTTATCAATTGCTGCTTACATGCAAGCACTTTCGTAAGGGGTCTGCTGTCACGTTAGCTAACAATATCATAATTTGTTTGTTGGTTAGCATGTATATATAATCAATAGTATATTGTGCACAAATATTCGTGAGTTTAGGTGAATAGTTAAGCTCGAAACGAAGGAAACTTGGATGATTCCAGTTGAGAGCAGAACGTGCCCTGAAGAACGCAAAAAAGTGCAGTATCATAGAGTATATAATGGTATGATATTTCACATTAAGGTGTAAACAAATAAATATCCAGACACTTTTAAAATCCAAAAGGAAGGGGCAGATACCACGCAAAAAGTGTTTGTGACAGTCCAACCAACTTTGCTCATGGGCGATCTTTAAATGATGGCCACGAGTACGAGCGGAGGTAGCAAATACGAACATTCCTTTACACTGATGGGGTTTTCCGTTAGTATTTTGTACTTCAATATTAGGTCCTCACGGATATGAGGGTATTTTAATGATAATAAATATAGTGCTCTGAGGCGTTCCTGGTTATAAAACTCAAACCCTTTGGCCAGCATTGTGGCATGACGTTGAGGCCGTTCAAGTACAAGTTAGTCACGACTCAGCCACGGGTTCCGAAAATAGCATACTCCAAATATGGTCGAAGGTACGCATACAGACAGTGCTATCGATTTACTATTCTGGGGCAATGTTCAACCCCATTGCCTTGCTTACGAAGCGTTTTATACAGTATTTTTACACGGGTGTGCAATAATAGACTCCTGTTTCATCTATGCCATTGTGACTTCGCCGAAGTTTTACTGCTCCTCTATTCCAGGGGCACCGTGGATGACACTGAACTAGTCGATGGCCTTATTTTAACTCAGAGGGTTGCCTCTGGGTGTACGGTGAAACGCGTTGAAAAGGCAAAGATTGGATTAATTCAATTTTGTGTTTCACCCCCCAAGACCGATGTAAGTGACAATTATTTCAAAATCTAATGAACCAGATGGAAAACAGTGTGATCGTAACTGATTACACTCAAATGGATCGCATAATGAAAGAAGAACGTTCATATATTTTGAACATCGTCAAAGCTGTTAAACAAGCTGGTTGTAATGTTTTGCTAATTCAAAAAAGCATTCTTCGTGATGCCGTGAATGAACTAGCTCTTCATTATTTTTCGAAAATGAATATCATGGTTATCAAGGATATAGAACGAAATGAGGTCGAGTTTATATGCAAGGTACGTTACCGAATATAAATGTATATCAAAATTAACAGGGAATGTAATTTTCAACTTATATTCTTTCACAATTTTTTTAGAGTTGGCAGAATTTATATCTGTCTCTGGATGCAATCGTTTCCCTCTTGACAGATTGTGCTTTTTGATAAGCTCATACAGAATTACTGTTCCGAGATCCGTAAAACTATATATTGTCGGTACAACAGCACCCAATCGGTGACGTTACCGTTCTGTCGTTTTTGCGGCATTATTATTCTTTGAGGAAGGTGCTTAAGTTGCTTTGTTTTTGTTGCTACTGAGAATGAGACTAGTTAAACATTTATATGTCTCTAGTTGCACTAAATTTAACGTTATGTGATAATTTATATACCTCATTGACCTGTTAAGCTATCCTAGGTAGTCCTTTAAGCAGAGCCACTAATCCCAGGATGGTCAGTGGGTAGATGTCGGGCAAGTTCAATCTGAGCCCACTATATTGTAGATTAACCAAGGAATATAAAAGCTGTGGGTGTGTGCCTCGTCTATATCTACTTTGTTTTACTCGACCGAGTAGTTTTTACGCACATAAGTAAATATATTATTGACAGGCATTCTCTGTTCACTTTTTCTATCGTGCAGCACTTCTGCGCGGTGCAGCTAACATCTTGCTAAATTGATTTGCTACTGGTACGTATGTATGAAAGCACAAGCGTGATCTAGTCAACGTGCCGAACAGTCATTGACTTCACATGGGCTAAGATACTGTCAGGTCGCCCAATCCTAGACAGATATGAAATGGAAAATAGAAATGGTAGTGAGCTGCATGCGAATACACGGTGGAGTCTCACTGCCGTTGCAATTTCCTTTTCCCATATCTGTCTAGGCCTGGGCAACCTGACAGTATCTTGGCCCACGTGCAGTCTTTGACTTTGACGCTACCACAACGTTCTTTTCCTGAATTCAATCTATTAGTTTAGCTACTTGTAATGTACGAACTTTAGTACGCATCCGACAGGAGGTATTCTATGTTCTGCAAGTTTGAAGTCCTGTATTGTACTGTTGGAATAATTTGAATTGACACAACTGAGTTTGTAGTTCTTGGGCTTAATCAACTGAAGCGTGACCCTTGAATCATTTATGTTCATGGTCTCTTTCACACAGTAGCCATATAGTTATCCGCAACCTGTGCCGAGGTCATGTTCAACATTGTTCTTGGACACATTCTGTGGCGATCACCACCTCTGTCTCTCCAGTACGACATTTCGGCGTTCTCAGCGTCGAATGGCCACATGGCGCTCACCATCACAGCACGTCTAGTCTCAAATTGACCACATTGCTATTAGCTACAGGTGGCGTGGTAGCATCAAGGATTGCCGTTCATACTGGACCACCAGTGTGGACTCGGACCATGCGCTAGTCTGTGCGACAGTCAACTTCCAATTTGGGGGTAAGGCACGCGCAAGACGAACTCATGTAGACACCGCCTCTTTGATGCTCCCCGCTGTCAGAACCGAGTTCCATCATGCATTGACCAGGGAGCTACTTCTGAAAGCTGTCAACCCACCCGCGCTTTGCCACGCTCTTGGATCTCGGCCCAGTCACTCGCTTTAATCGATCACCGTCGAACTTTACCCACCGGCACTGAACACAACCGTGCTCGGAGAGAATTCAATGCCCGCTTAAAGGCCAGCTTAAGGAATGACCGCGAGTTCTGGTGGACGCAACGTGCTTGTGAGATGGAGGTTGCAGCCACATCGGGCAATACTCGCAAATTGTTTCAGTTAATTAGAGCTACTGGTTCGAAACTGAATACAGTGAGCGAGACTATTTGCGAAACTGACGGCTCGCCGATCACCAATCTTAGTAGACGCTTAGAACGATGGGCTGAGCACTTTGGTGCTCAGTTCAGCCAGCCACATCCTCCGACCTCGCCGCCTGAGACACCGATTTGCACGCCTTGGCCCGTTTCCTTAGCCGCTCCTGATCTCCAGGAGGTGAGAGAGGTAATTCGAGCACTGAAGCGCCACAAGTCACCTGGGCCTGACGACCTCCACCCGATTTTGTTTAAGGAGGGAGGTGATCTTGTGGCAGCGGAGTTACGTGATTTGTTTACCAAAGTATGGGCTGAGGAGCGGGTCCCGGCGGCATGGGGTGAATCGACGGTTATCCCAATCTTTAAGAAGGGCGCACGGAATCTGTGTTCCAATCATCGTGGGATATCCCTGACTCCTGTCGCGTCTAAACTCCTGGTTTCCATCCTCCTTCGTCGGCTATCGCCCATTCGGGAGTTACGTTGCCGTTAGGAACAGGCTGGATTCCGCCCGGGGCGAGGATGCGTGGATCAGCTTTTTGTCCTGCGACAGTTATTAGAGCACAGACACCTGTACCGGCGACCAACCATCGTAGCTTTTCTGGACATCCGGGCCGCGTTCGACTCGGTGGACAGAACTACTCTTTGAAACTGCTTGCTTAGGAGTGGCATCCCTCCTAAGTATGTCGCCATCTTGAAGGAGCTCTATTCTCATTCTTCAGGAAGGGTCAGGGTCTACGGCAGCCTATCGCCGGCGTTCCCCACAACCAGTGGCGTGCGCCAGGGCTGTCCGCTGTCCCCATTCTTGTTCAACTTTGCGATCGAGGATGTCCTCCAGAATGCTCTCCGTAGCTTCACTGAGGGTGGGATCGAGCTACTTCCAGGTAACCGTGTCACTGACCTTGATTATGCCGATGACATTGCTTTGCTTGGTGATGATCCGGTGTTCCTACAGAATGCCCTGAACCAGCTAGCATTGGAGGCGTCTAGGTACGGATTTGCACTTAGCTCCAACTAAGTGTAAGGTTCTTCTTCAAGATTGGGAGGGGTTGCAGCCCACTCTGACGGTCGATGACCTCAGTCTGGACTGTGTGGAACAGTTCACCTATCTTGGTAGCTGCATCACGGCGGGAGGAGGGCTGGAAAGTGAGATCGGCTCTCGCATTGCGAGAGCTCGCTTCGCGTTCACCAGTCTAGGTCATCTCTGGAAGCGGTCTGACGTGAGTTTGAGACTCAAGGGGAGAGTTTACCTGGCCTCAGTCAGGTCGGTCTTGCTTTACGGGTGCGAGAGCTGGGCAGTACGCGCAGAGGAGCTCCGGCGCTTGGAGGTGTTTGAACATCGATGTTTACGGAGGCTTGCACGAGTGTGGTGGCAACACCGCACTAGCAACGTTGAAGTGAGGCACCGTGTTCTAGGTGGGGACAACCTGATGCTACGAGACCTAATCGACCGTTCCCGTCTCCGCTGGCTAGGGCATGTCTTGAGAATGAAGCCTGAGCGCCTACCCTTCCGCGCGCTGCGTGTGTCGGTTGGCCCAGGCTGGCGGCGGTGTTCAGGTGGACAACCGCTGACCTGGAAGAAGGCCTTAAAACGCTTGACGTCGGGTTTAGCTCGGGTCGGACGAACGCGGCTTCCTGGGTGGGGTCCAAGGGATAGTGAGTGTCTGTGGCTTGACATGCTGTCGACGATGGCTGAGAACCGGCAACAGTGGAGAGAGTGCATTCTATTTTGTGTTCCCTCCTCAAATTTGTGAAAAAACTCAAAAAATTGACATGTGGAACAATAGACAAAAAATTCCCCCTTATATTGTACCTTTTTTCTTTCTTTTTCTGGTGCATTGCCGGGTGGCACTTTTTCATTTTTAAATGATTGTGTAATATATATTTTTTAGCTTTGGTTGTTTTCAGGTTGAGCACGTCAAAGGTTTTGGCTCGATCGCTGGCCCAAATGAAGTAGCTGTCAAGAAATCCGATGGTGGCGAAGAAACTATTAGCACGGAGCGTATTCTGATTGCGACTGGGAGTGAAGTTACACCTTTCCCTGGAATCGAAATTGACGAGCAATCAATTGTTTCGAGCACAGGTGCTCTCTCCCTATCGAAAGTTCCGAATCACTTGGTGGTCATTGGCGCAGGCGTGATCGGAGTTGAACTTGGCTCCGTTTGGTGCCGACTTGGAGCAAAGGTAATTCGCTATGCTATTTAGTTGCGTTAACATAACTCGTATATTACTCACTGGACCTAGACTTCACAGTCTCCACCTGATGACGGCAAACAGCCAGAAACCGGTCATGGAGTGTAAATGCGGGAAAAGTGAACACCATCATACATTAGCATGCTATTGATTTGTATTTTTAATGCTCATCACAGAAAATCACCCCATTGTGAAATTCCATGAGGTTTACGGTAGATGTTAAAGTGTATCTACTGGGCAGTTTGCGATCGCATCCCAATTGGGCAATGCGAACAATGCGAACCCTCTCTACTATTCAATGTTGAGTACCACGTCACTTATTCTGCCTCGTTTAGCAAAAGGCAATCGCGAACCTGTAAGCACAATAAAGAAATGCAGTCTCATCTGAACAACCGTCTTTTGCTTTTACTGTTCCTGGAAAGATTCTGTCGAAAAAAATCATTTTCAGCGTATCACTTTATCACCGCAAATACTTTTCTTACTTAAATTTCGTTTCTAATTTACAGGTAACGTGTGTTGAATTCCTCGGTCATATCGGTGGAATGGGTATCGATATGGAAATTAGTAAAGCTCTCCAAAGAATTCTTGCCAAACAAGGTCTTAATTTCCTTGTGAACACGAAAGTTATATCCGCTACAAAATCTGGCGATTCGATCACCGTTAATGTTGAAGGTGTTAAAGATAGCAAAGCGCAAGTTGTAAGTCGGCTCTTATTTGAACTTTTATGGCCTGTTTTCGCGAATTTCCTTTATCAATACTCGTTTTGCGTTGATTGAAATTAGTTTGTATTGTCGTTTGAGTTTTTATTAAGCCAAACACGAGCTTCCGGAAAGCAAATTTGAAAACCATGCATCTTTTCTTATCCAAGTCACTCGTTCGATCTCATCATCATCATCATCATCATGGATGTTTTTACATCGGTATTAAGTAACAAGTGCTTTACTGTCATAAAACCATGGCATGTTATAATCCTAATAAAATACTACTTAATTTCTAAAAGACTAGGTTACGATATACATAAATGAAGTGCCCACACCTCGAACCACACGTGGATTCAATCAAATGTTGTAAGCGAGCAGATGAACATCAACATGACAGCTTCCTTGCGCCTATTCTCGCAAAGAAGTCATGTATGTTATAACAAAATGTGTACTTAGGCTTTTTTGAATCGTGGTAAATGTAATATTAAGGGCAAATAGATTTTCCCCCGAGATATACGCTTTATTGGCTCGGGAATTCCATGATTAAACACGCTAGATACCGCTAAATATTAAACAAGGCAGTCAATAATAAATACTGAAATGGTCTATCGCGTGCTTAGGATTGCCTGGTTCTCAATTTCTGTTACTTTCGTTGAGCTAAATTTTGTAAAAACGTCTGATGAGTATGTGATTTCTGCTAAAATTTTAGAGTTGCATTTTGTGTAGCAGCATCTGATAGTTGATTACTTTTAGTTATTGGCTTTTACCTGTTCCGCAGTTGTTTGACTGTGATCGACCTAGATATTGATTTGCATTATCGTGTGAGCAATCTTAGTTTCATAGGTCAATTATCGTAGTATTTCTAGACTTCCGTGTGGCATCGAAGTCGATCGATCTCGAAAGTCTGTGCAACTGTCTGCTGAGACATAGAGTGACTGAGAATTATGTTTTGATTTTGAAAGCATTATATTGCGAAACCTCTGAAATGGTATGACCGTACGGACAGTTGTTATCCTCGTTCATTGTCTCCAGTGGGGTGTGTCAGGGATGCCCTGTCACACCGTTTCGTTAAACTTCGCGATCGAATATGTCTTGAAGAAAGCTCTAGTTGGTCTGGTGGTCTCGCGGAATTAAACTTCTGCCGGGTGAGAGAGTTACCGATCTAGGGTATGCGGATGACATCTCACTTTTTGAATATGACCCTCATATAAAACAACAAACCGTGGACGGCCTGATACTCGAAACTTCAAGGTATGGCATGTGCTTTTCATCCGGCAAATGTAAAACACACCCAGGACTTGCGCGGCTCTCTTTCAAAGCTAACTGTGTGTTGTGATGCCCATCAATAATTGGTCGCTAGCTTCATTTACATGGCAGTTGTATCTCTGCTGGCGGTTGTTTCAAGGACGATATCTCACAACGTGTACGCAGCTGTAGTGTTTGCTATCCTCCGCCATTAGTCGCGTTGATGCGATGTTTCATATGATACTAAAGGCCGAGTGTACAACGCAGTGATGCGTGCTACACTACTTTATGGCTGCGAAACCTATGTATGAAAACACAAGCCTGATCCAGGCAAAGTGCCGCACAGTCAGAGACTGCACGTGGGCTAGGATACTGTCAGGTTGCCCAGGCTGTGAAACCTGGTCTATCCGAGCGGAAGATATCCGTCGCCTTTCTGTTTCTCGTGCCCGTTGCCTGCGTAGGATTGCTCGCAGGATCGCGTTACAAATATAAATGTCTGCAATCGGGTGTTACGTCCAAAAGGCCATGGTTTGGGATCACTGTTGATGTTTAATTGTTTGCGATGCTTAGGACACGTTTTAAGAAATCCTCATCACCACTTACAATTTCATGCCTTATTCGCAGAGCCTTGAGCCTAGGAGAAACAACTGGGTGACCAGTCTATGGCATGCCGTGCTGGGATGAAAAACTCACCGTAGCACCAAGCTCAGAGGGACGTATTCGTTGAGCTGAGTGGAGTCCAAAAATCCACTTTATTTTTAGTTGGAAACCTTGCGTGATATGGTTGCAAACCGAACTCAATGGCGCTAATGTAGTTTTTGTGTCATAAATTTCATCCTATATATGATACAAAAAACAAATTCGCAAAACCGCATACAGTGAAACTAAAGAAAGCGAGTTGCATTTTAAGCCTTCGCCTATTCCACTTGCCAGCTTTCTTACGTGTTTGCTTATCTACTTTTCGTGTTGCTTGGCCCTTTTTCTGGCTCCAGATATGTGGTTTATGATGATGGCCATGATCACTTCATGGGACATAAACGTCGATTTACAAATGAAATCGCGCTGAATGATTTCACAATTATTTCCGGGTAGTGCATCCAATATAAACCAGATCTGTACGATCAAGTTGAGAATGTGATGTGATACATTATTGCTTTTTGTTTACAACGTTCACGTCAACTATTCTATTGAGTATTCGCGTCAGTAGATGATTCTCGGAATTTAAAATTGATTATGAAAAACAATGAATCGCTTAGTTCATGAATTTTTGATAACAAGATAGCAAGATTAGATCAACACAGTCCATCGTTCAGCGAAGTCTCTTAGACTTGGTCGTTGCGTTCGTTAACCGTAAAATAAGTTTTGCCTCTCCGCTAACTTGTTGTCATGTTGATATATCCTGTCAATAAACTCAACATCCCTCAATTCATATTGAGCTTGGGCTTGCATAATCCACTCTGTTAATCATTTGATGTGCGTTTTTTGTGTAAAACGGATAAAAAACTATTTTCCGATACAACTTATTAAGGGCGATGTTCATGTGCAGGCTATGGTTGCATCACGGTTTCACATCTGTGCGTATTACTCTCACCTGCCAATGGCAAGGAAGGTTTTTTGTTACACATTATTTTAATAACTGCTCATTTTGTATATTTAACGAGTCCCATTGTATTTTACCCACCGACGATATTCAATCGCTCTGCCTCTATCTAGTGTCATAAAGCCAAATTACTTACTGTTGTTACCTTTGATTCAGCTTGATTGCGATACATTGCTAGTTTGCATCGGAAGACGTCCGTACACCACCGGCCTGAACTTGGATAAAGTAGGGATCAAGCTGGATGAGAAAGGTCGAATACCGGTCGATAAGAATTTTCGTACGTGTGTTCCTAGGTGAGCTATGGATTTTCGAGTTTTCATTGCGTCTTAAGTAGGTGTTTACTAATCTGTTAGTTAAAATTTTCTCGTTTAAATATTAAAATATGGAGGACAAGAAAGCCTGAACGCTTTTATTTCTGGCTTCAGACTGATACTATCCTCCTAAATTGATGGTTCCACAGAACATCTGCCCGATTTAGTCAGATCTGGCGGTTGCTAAGTGAACCGATATTTAAAAGCTCATTTGCATGCATCTCCATCACACAAACACCCCATGACCGGTTTCGTGCTGTTTGCACGCATCAGGTAGGGACAGTGGGATCAGTATCAATGAAATATTTTTCCTATTTCTCAGATCGGTAGCTGATCAATTTACTTATCCCATTCAATTTCATCGATTGCTCTATAAAATATAGATTCGAGCTGCGTTCTTGAAAATATTCGAGACTGTTTGTTGTTTGCGAGCGCTTGGATCTCTTAAGCTTCCAGCTTCCCCTATTCCATCCCATTTACCAGGGAATCGATTGCACACATGTACGTGTGTTCCCAGGTGAGCTATGGATTTTCGAGTTTTCATTGCGTCTTAAGTATGGTACTCGAAAACGGTGTTTACTAATCTGTTAGTTAAAATTGTCACTTTTCTCATGTGCTTATCGCGCATCGA
This sequence comes from Atriophallophorus winterbourni, assembly GCA_013407085.1. Taxonomy (NCBI): domain Eukaryota; kingdom Metazoa; phylum Platyhelminthes; class Trematoda; order Plagiorchiida; family Microphallidae; genus Atriophallophorus; species Atriophallophorus winterbourni. Next base: position 13,758 of record JACCGJ010000301.1, on the reverse strand, counting down.
GTTTGAGTATTAAAATATGGAGGACAAGAAAGCGAGAACGCTTTTATTTCTGGCTTCAGACTGATACTATCCTCCTAAATTGATGGTTCCACAGAACATCTGCCCGATTTAGTCAGATCTGGCGGTTGCTAAGTGAACCGATATTTAACAGCTCATTTGCATGCATCTCCATCACACAAACACCCCATGACTGGTTTCGTGCTGTTTGCACGCATCAGGTAGGGACAGTAGGATCAGGATCAATGTAATATTTTTCCTATTTCCCAGAGCGGTAGCTGATCAATTTACATATCCCATTCAATTTCATCGATTGCTCTATAAAATATAGATTTGAGCTGCGTTCTTAAAAATATTCGAGACTGTTGGTTGTTTGCGAGCGCTTGGATCTCTTAAGCTTCCAGCTTCCCCTATTCCATACCATTTACCAGGGAATCGATTGCACGCATGCTCTGTTTTACGTTTCCCTTATGTTATTGGATCCGATAAATGTTGATTACCATCAGGCGGATTGACTATATCGTATGAACGGATGTGCAATTGTGCAGTACTTTGTGCTTTGCTGCTAACACCGTGCTAAATTGATTGGTCAGAGGTAGTGAGCTGCCAGTTGAAACAGGCTGGAGTCTCACTACCATTTCTATTTTCTTTCTATTTCTTTTGTCATATCTGTCAAGGCCTGGGCAACTTGACAGTATCTTAGCCCATGTGCAGTCTCTGACTGTGCGGCACTTTGCCTGGATCAGGCTTGTGCTTTCATACCATATTATACCATGAAGAAATAAAATGCAATACTTAAGATAACATGCACATGGGCGGTTTATCCCGAATAAGAGTAAAACATTCACGAACACTGCAATGTGTTTCCGGTTTCTACTCGTCGCTGTGGCAATGCAATAAAATAAGTATTGACAGATGAGATATATTGGAGAAATAGTACTGGTCGAAAACACTACATGTCTGAAGTCCGTTGCGTACGTGGAGTCACGTGTAATCGTCAGCTAATCGGCCCACAGTTTTGGGTGTAGCGTATTATACATTTTCCCGCCTGCAACCGGCACGTGTCCATGTTATTCATTTCGCATTTTGCGGTTATAACACATCTTCCCAAATTTCTCTTTACGTGTAGTATCATTAGTGAAGTCGTGTTAAATCAAATGAGAGAATTTTATCTGCCTGCATTTCCGTTTTTTTATTTTCAACGCTATGTCAATCAGTATCTACGCCATCGGAGACTGCATTCCTGGTCCAATGCTTGCCCACAAAGCTGAAGACGAAGGTATTATCTGTGTGGAAGGAATGATGGGTGGGGCTGTTCACTTGGATTACAATTGTGTTCCGAGTGTAATCTACACTCATCCGGAATGCGCCTGGGTAGGGATTTCGGAAGAGCAATGCAAAGAACAATCGATACCTTTCAAGTTAGTTCAATGCTAGTTGCGAAAATTGGTTATTATCTACTATCATCTTCATTGACGTTTTGTCGTGCTTAAACGTTAGCTTCCTATCGTCCAGTTTGACTATAATTAGGCGTCTTCAGCATATCATGTTTGAACTTTGATTGCGGGGTCGCATCTTCTACAGCGTTCACAGCAATATACAGGGCGGTTCCTCTGGCATTGACTACTCTTTGTTTAACAACCAGCTATAATATCCACAACTG